>JALBCR010001268.1:0-76615 GCA_030710515.1 Abscondita cerata
ATCAGTATTACTTCGTTCCAGTTACGTATTGCTAGTCTCTAGACACATCTATGAATATGACATTAGATGAAGAGTTCACCCATAAGACTGGTTGATAGATCCACAATTGATTTAGAATAATAGATCCAATAATGCTTCTAGAACTACTCGTCCAACGACTGGGAAGCCATGAAATGTAACCAGAAACTTGACAACATTGTCTAGGAAACTTGTAAACCAGAACAGAATACCAGAATTTGAATTTACAGCTGACTATTAATGGTATGAAGAACGTATACTAAGGAATATTTGCAACCCGGAGAGAGCAACTCGAGTTATTTTAGAGAAATGTCTCTGAAGTAATAATATTGTTACTTTGATTTGTTGATCAAAACAGAATATATATGCCACTAAATACTATTGAGTACAGACATTTACAAAATGTGCCCAGAGTACATGCTTGGGTGCTTTCAGTTGATGTACCAGAAATGATGAGGTTCATAGATCCTAATAGGATGGATAAGACTAGTGAAACTTCCATACCGATGAACTATATGGTATTTCTTTAGCTAGATATGATATACAATCTCAAAATTTTACACTTTACACCAATAATAAAAGCACCCCCTCCAGATGACCATTTGTTCCAAAATTCGAATGTGATAAACAAACTTGTTCATAATTATCAAGTGGCTTACACTCTTGGACAGAGAATTTGCATAGACGAAAAGTCTGATGCAGTGGCAGTAGTCGCTAATATTTACATAATATATCCCGAATAAACAGCATAAGTATGGGATCAAAGTTTTCAAATTGTGTACGGATCGAGAATACACATGGAATCTGATGGTGTACTCTGGAAAAATTGATGCAAAAAGCAGAGTGGTAGAGAAGGTCGTCATGGGTTAGTTGAAGGATTACTGGATGAGAGAGAAGGGTCTTATACACAGACAACTTGTACACCAGTGTACCTTTAATATCTCTAAACAGAAAGCAAAAGGTACTTGGTTGGCACACTTCGTCTGAATATAAAGTACTAACCGAATGACGTAGTAGGTGCAAAATTGCAGAAAGAAGAATTTTCTGCCAAAGAAACTACTGATGGTGTAGTAGTGTTGAAGTGGAGAAGACAAAACGATTGTGTTTACACTCACAACTAAGCACTCTGGTTTAGATACTTTGTCACACTGAAGCAATCGTCGAGGTCAAATCCATCATTTACATGAACAACCAGATGGCATCACATGGGACTGTTTTGAGACACTGCACCAATGATATAGGAAACTGTTTATTGAAATTCTTTGAGACACTAGTGTTGTAAATGCCCACTTCCAAAAATCAATACAACCTAAACACGGAAATAAAAATTACTGAATTCCGCAAAAGATTATACACTAATGCTACAAAATGCAGCTCGTCAAGCAGACAAATTGCTCGAACAGTAACCGTAGCTGGCGGGAAAGGGTCGCCAAAAATCCAGTAATAAGCATAAACTAGTGGTCAAGTTAATAAGAGACCAGCCAGAAAAAACAAAAGGCCGCTGTTTAATATGCTACAAAGTTTATGGGCGCAAAAGAAGAAGAAAGCGGTACGGGTGTGCAAAGAAAACAAAATCAGAAGATTTGTTCAGTTTGTAAAAATTTTTGTGTTTGGAGTGCTTCAGCTAAGATTCACTAACATTAGAGTTTGTATATTTCATTTTAGAATGCAATTTTATTTTAGTTTATGATTAAAATATTGTAGTAGAACATGTTATTTTGTTTGCAGAATAAACGATTTTATATAGCCAGTTTTCTTACTTCAATAGTTCTTCAATTATACTCATTTCAGAGAACCCAAAACTACCATTATAACCGTAGAGGCCACTACTATTTGCTTTAGTAATGGAACATACGAATTTGTTTTCATATACGACACACATGGCCCCAACCAACAAGTTACTATGCCACCTGAGGGATGCACGTGGCATTCAACGTGTTAAGTATGTGTTTTCAGTGCCTGAAATAATTCAAAAGTGAATTTAAAACCTTAGCTGCCCTTTTTAATGGCTTTATGAGTTACCCAAAAACTACAATGGCAAAATGTGTCTCTGAAGAGCCAAAAGTGAAGCGCTCCTGGAAAACGCACTACTTAGCCAAAGATAAATTGGTATGTTGATCCAACCAGATATAGTAAAGCTACGTTAAAGAATCAGCAGACTTTATTCAGGACATCAATGACCAAAACCCCCCGACTGAAGTAGATATGGCTTTGAAGTCAGTTTCACTCGAAGTAATTGTGTTTAGAAAGGAAATTTATTTAAACAAGTTGATAAAGTGTTCATAGGAGGCCACTGAGTTCAGTGACATCCTGAATACATTTTATAAAAGTTTTGAAAAAGAAAACCATTATATTATTGTTCTAAAATTGCCTTGAAGAGGTTATTTATAAGAATTACGAGGATGTATTGATATCTAGTTAGCCTAGACCAGTTCCTTGCATAAACAAAATATTGCGTTACCATAGCAACGAACAATAACTTATTAGAAGTGTCAGTGTAAAGTTTGACGTCAAAAAAGTAAACCAGAGTCACGCAATAAATTAAATGAAAAAGATGTCCACCGAAATTGTGAAAATCGAAAAATTGGAGTATCGAGCCATCATCAAGTACCTGTATTTAAAAGGGTTAAGAGGTAAGCAGATTTACGAAGATATGCTTAATACCCTTGGTGATCAATGTCCTTCGTATGCGACCGTCAAAAATTGGAATGCAAGCTTCAAAAGAGGTAAATTTTCCATTGAAGATGATGACCGATCGGGAAGGCCAGTTTCTGTGTCAGTCCCCGAAAATATCGATGCAGTTCATGACATGATTTTATCAGACCGTCGAATTGGGCTAAAACGGATATCTGAAGCACTGAATATTTCATACGAACGCGTTCATCATATGGTTCACGTCAATTTGGACATGAGAAAAATTGCTGCAAAATGGATCCCCAAATGTTTGAATGTTGACCAAAAGCGTGCAAGGGTAGAAGCATCGCGTTCGATCTGTGCTCGATTTGAAAACGATGTAGACTTCTTAAACCGAATTGTTACTATGGATGAGACTTGGGTACATTTCTACGATCCAGAAACAAAGCAACAATCGATGGAATGGCGACACTCTGGTTCTCCAAGACCTAAGAAGTTTCGTGTCCAAAAATCTGCTGGAAAAGTTCTTGCTTCAGTTTTTGGGATTGCCATGGAGTAATCATGATTGATTTTTGGATAAGGGTAGAACAATAACTGAGATTACTATTCGACATTACTGACCACTCTACGGGAAAATATTAAAGAGAAAAGACGCGGAAAGCTATCCAAAGGTGTTTTGTTTTTGCAGGACAACGCCCCTGCACACAAATCTCATGTTGCCATGCAAAAATTCGTGATTTAGGGTTTGAATTACTAGAACACCCCCTTATTCACTCGATTTGGCTCCGTCCGACTATCACCTCTTTCCTCAACTGAAAAAAGTTTAAAAGGTCGTACATTTTCTTCCAACAAGGAGGTAATAGAAGCTGTGGAGGTCTGGTTTGCAGAGCAAGAAAAACATTTTTTTGAAAGGTCTAGAGACGTTGCAGGTTCGCTGTAATAAATGTATCCAATTAAGAGGAGAATATGTTGAGTAATAAAATATTTTGACATTGAAATTTTGTTTGGTTCTATAGTAGGCTAAGAATTTTTCAATATATCCTCGAATTATTTATTTTATCCTTATCGTTAATTATTAGCGACTTATAAGTTAGCGTTATCAATTTATGAATTTTATGTCAATTAATGAATAGAAGACAGTGACTAGTGATTGGTGGTTTACACAAAAAATGGTGATATTGAAAAGTGACATGTGAATTACATGCTGAAATTTGGGTGTACTTGCCCCTACGCTAAGATGAAATGCATCATAATTGGAAAATGGAAGCTACAAACTGCAGTCTCATCCAAAAAATTAAATAAGTAAACATCACTAGTATTAGATTTTGTGTATGTATTTTACGATATCTCAGAAACTAAAGATTTTTATTTACTTCCCATTTATAGAAGTTTAGTTTTCAGGAGAGGGAAAAAACGTTTTACAAATCTAAAACATATGGCAGACAGTTACTTATTGCCCACAGCTGACTTCTGGCTATACGTCCTTTAAGGATTGTTCACGGTTACTCAATGGGTGTAAAAGTTAATTTCTCTTTTGAATGATAAAGGATGGGGGTATAATAAAGCAAAGTTGATTAGTTTTTTGAAAAGGGAATTTTGAAGTTATTGTAAGGATATATAAAAAATTTTATACGAAATGTTTGTTTATATAATAATAAATTCCACTTCACTAATTCTTCTTCTTCTATTTAACCTTCGGTAATCAATTTCCGATAGAAGATTTCAAGAAGGCTCCAAATTAATTCTACCTAACTGAAATATCCAACCGCTTATAATGTATACATAAATACTTTTGGAGAATTCTCATTAGGTTAGTACATAGCGTCGACAGCGGCCTTACTTCTTCTTGCTTTGTGGAAAGTGGAAAGGATAACATTGCTTAAGAAAATTTCTTCTTCAGGTTTGGTAGCTGTTGTTTCATTTAATTCAGATATAATGTCTTATCATTTCCATTGATAACGATTCTTCTATGTTCAGCTTGTGACTACTAACGCAAGATCTGCCTTATAACAAATTGACCTACGACCTCTCTCCGATTAAATACTCTAGTCACCCTGGCAGCCAACCCCATATTTATCTTTTGTGTTATCCACCAACGAAGTTGTATCCGTTGCACGTTATGTTTTTCTATCCTGTCCGTATTTTTTTTGTAAAACTCATCCGTAGTTTTCAAGAATACTAATTTTTACTTGTCACTGGCTTTCTTGGATTTTCTTGTTAAGGTTGAACGAAATATATTGTTTTATGTTTTTACTTGCTTTAGTGTCTTTTTGTTCTAATTCTAATTTTATGTTTGGTGATCACCTTTGATGCGTAGACTTATTTTATTTGATGCTTGATTACATTTCTACATTATGCTTCTCGTTTTAAACAGGTGATTGTATTCCTGTCTGACACAGCGTTTTAACCCCCCATTGTCCATGCGCCTAATCGTGTCGAAATCCTTGCTCTTGTCTATTAAGTCAGTGAACAGTGATATCTGGTATTATATACCTCCTTTTCATAATTCTCATTATTAGGTAAATGATCACACGTAGACAAAAATCTTTACGAAACCCTGCCTGTTTGCAATGTTGGTTTATAGTTCTAGTGTGTTGTTGAACCATTTTCTTCTTCTGTAGCATCTAATTAATCCAATATTGGACATAGACTTCCCTCAAGTCCCTCCATCGGTTTCTGTTCTGCGCTAGTCTTCTCCAGTGCAGCCATGGTCTCCACTGTGGTATTACTGTATTTTATCTTTGATCTGGTTGTCTAGTGTTGTGTCCTGCAAATTCTCACTTTAGTCTTGCAACCCATTCTCTGACGTCTTTCACCTTAGATACGTGTCTGATCCATGTGTTTGTCTTTTGTCTGAGTAGTTTTACCTCTATCATCATTCTCTCCATGGCTTTTGTGTTTTACTATCTTCTCCATGTTTATTTTGGTCAATGTTCAGGTTTATGAACCATAGGTTAGGATCGGGAGAACACGCCGGTAAAACAATTTGGTTCTGAGATGTTGGGGTATTTTTCTGTTTGTGAGGTTTTTCTTTTAATTTCGAGAAACCTGCCCAGGCTAGTCTGATGCTCCTGGTTATTTTGGCTGTGTGGTTTTCTTTTATTTACTTTAATAATTTGACCAAGATAAACATATTTGTTTACAGTCTCTAAATTTACATTATTAAGGTTTATTTTTCTCAAGTCATTTGCATATGTCATTACCTTGGTTTTTAACATGTTAATTTTAAGACCTATTTTTTCTGATGCCTCAGAGAGCTGTGTAAGCCATATGCCTGCTAATTCCTGAAGTCTATTATGAGCTATTATCTGCAAATATCTGAGGTGGTATCTCTAACTTGTTTTCCCATAGTCGCCTTTTTGTATATGTTGTGTATTATAGTTTTGTAGTTGAATAAATACGGCAGTTATTCATGGCTCTTTCTACAGCCCATAACTTAACGTTATCGAAAGCTTTTGTAGTCTATGAAGGTAAGATATAGGTTCAAATGATATTCATTTGTCTTTTCTTAATTAATGTTCTCATTGTTAGTAAATGGTTTGATGTGCTTAATAGTCCTTTCTGTCCTGCTTGATTTACAGGTGGGTATTGTTCCATTTTAGATGTTAGACGTTGGTTATTACCCTCATGAACAGTTTACAGATCTGTGATAGTCATGAGATGGGTCGGTAGTTTGGTAATTATTTCTATTTCGGTTCTTGAAAAGTAGTGCTCTTATTCCAGCTTTTAGAATTTCACTTTATGAAGACAGTGATTAAATAGCACCTTGAGTTCTTCTCTCGACATATGGAAATTCTTCTGAGTGTGTATTTATTATTATTTTTGTCCGATGTCTGTTCCGTCTCTGTGTTGGGTTTTACCTTTGTATCCTACAATTTTTTATAGAATTTTTCTACTTCTGCTGTTAGTTCATCTTTATTTCTGTGTTCCTTCCCGTTCTGATCTTTTAGTGATATTATCTTTAGTTTACCTAAAGATGGTCTTAAGCATTTCAGACCTTGATTCTGCTTTAATATCTTATTTATTTGGTTTTTATTATATTTGGTTAGGTCTTCTTTTATCTTCCTTTTATCTTCTTGTTTAGTTTTTCATATTCTATTGTGTTCCTTTTTCCCTTTTTAAAGGTGTTCGGCTCTTGTCCATTAGATCTTTGGTTTCCTGACTTATTTTATTATCTTTGTTTTTTTTCTTCTTTGATGTTTCCGCTTCTCTTAATAGTCTTCTCGAATTCTTCACATTTTTCTCTATTTTGCTATGTTTTGCATTTGCTAGATTTTTATAGTGTTGTTTTCTTTACTAGTTTCTTATCCAGTTGTATTCCAGCTCTCACCACTCGGTGATCACTTCCAGTAGTGAATCTATTCAGTACTGTGACATCTTCGAAAATCTGCTTATTTCTACATAGAAAGTAGTCGTTCACTTGTTTTGTTCTGCCGCCGGGTTTGTTCAATGTCATTTTCTATTTTCTTTTTTTTGGTGGTGCAGGTAGTTTATGAGTTTGTCACCACGCAAGTTCCCTGTCCCATGCCCAAATTCCTCTGCATTAAAGTCGCCCATAATTATTGTTAATTTTGTATTTGTGTTTTCTATTGCTCCTGTTATCTCTTCGTAGGGAGGCTCTACCTCCTCGTCGTCATGGTCGGCAGTAGGAGCATACACTTGGATGAGTTTAATTTTTTTATTTTTGTTTGTTTTTATTATTATGAATCCCCCTCTGTTCAAAATGGGTGTGAAAGCTTTTATATTTGGTTAAATTATTTTTTATTATAAACCTATACCTCCATAGGTTTCATGATCTGGACATCTCGTAATATAGCTGGTTTCCAGAGTGTAGTTCTATGTTTTGTTCACCTCTTCGTTTTACGCGGTAACCTTACGACGTCCCATTTTATCTTGGTCAGTTATTCCCTCGAGTTGGTTGTATCTTTTGTCATAGATCTAATATTGTAGGTTGCTACGTGCAGTTTGTTTTCCTTTTTTTTCGCGTTTGTGTTTTACTTTATTTTCGTTTTATGTGTCGTTCTTCTGCCTCCCCAGAATCCCCCAAGGCTGACCAGTAAGCCGGCGTGGAATTGTGGATATTTTATCCACCCACTTGGGGTATCTTTCCTTCTTGTTTTGAGACCGACATTATTTGTATATTTGTTTACTTAAGAGGTTGGCTTCAAAACACCACTTTTTCTGGCGTGTTGGTAAATGGAAGGTTTAGGAAAATGGATACGTGGAGACTGGAAGCTGTTGGTTAAGATTTTAGGGTTTGGGACATGGTCTCTCGTCCGGAGGTGGGACGAGAGATCAAGCTAACGTAGGTCTATCTCTGACGGAATCACAAAGAGCGGGAAGGTTTGCTACCACCGAGCCATTTTACTGGTTAGAAATTTTGACAGCTTTGACTTCCTCTTTACCACTACCTTCTAGTTCTAGTAACATCTCGTTTCTGATGTTGCTTGCTTTTTGCGGAGCTTCGTTTGTTATTCTCACTTATTGCTAGGTACTTTATTTTTGTTCATAGAATATTTCTGTAATTTACATTTATCATTTTCTTCTTCAGTCGCTTATTAGTTTTAGAACTTACGTCTTTGCTTTTGTATTAGTTTTACAAAACAGTTCTATTTGTTCGTTTTCTTATAAACACCTTTAACAGTTTTAGTTGTGAACATAGAGTTCACTTATTTGCAAAATATCCCAAATTACAATAATCGCACACTTATTACAATTTTAACTCTTTTTGTGTAAATTTAATTCTTTAATCCGTGAAAATTAATGTTTTCGATTAATTTCCATATTTTATAAAAGGCCTGTCGGTTTCAGAATACAAAATTATTATTTTTATTAAGATTGTAGATTTTCCAAACTTAAGTATGGGGCTTCATTTAAGAAGTAAATTAGTGATGTGGATCGATTAAAATTCCATTTACTGCCAACGTTTCGGTCAGACAAGCTCGACCTTTTATAAGACCACTATTTTAATCAAAAACATAATTTAATACAAAACTTTAAACACTGAGAATTATATATACAAAGGTATTAATGATTTAGTTTTCAATTTTTAAGTTATACTTTTAATCGATCCATGTCACATTATCCTCCTTTGGTAAGTACATGTAAGAATGTCGATTTTGTTAATACACGCTATACTATTGTTAACTATGTTATTCTAACCCACTCCTTTATTACTGAGCTACAAAGCATATTTATAGGTTTATATTACGTGAGTTGGCGAGTCTAGATCGAGTTTATCGGTTTACATTTGCAAGGTTAATTGACCGACCTAGATATAAAAACTTAGTATGCAAATGTATGTGTCGCCACAGGTACCCCTGGTCAGTGATTTAGAAATGATCACAATGTAGTACATGCATAGTTTCAAGGTTTTTGATAATTTATAGCCGAGCAAAGCAAAGTTAATAAATTGTGCATTTTATATTTTCTCATTCATACTCACCCAGCCTGCACACTCTCTTTTTATCACTCATCTCAGTCATATAACTTTTGCAATTTTTATAGTTATTATTTTTCATTCTTCATATTATATTCTCCTTGTCCTTGTTTATCAGCACCTTT
Source organism: Abscondita cerata (assembly GCA_030710515.1). Taxonomy (NCBI): domain Eukaryota; kingdom Metazoa; phylum Arthropoda; class Insecta; order Coleoptera; family Lampyridae; genus Abscondita; species Abscondita cerata. Next base: position 9,217 of record JALBCR010001268.1, read on the forward strand.
TTTACCTAAACGGTTACGTTTTCTGTCTCTACAGATAGGTTTAACTAATTTTTCTTCACATTTTACAAATAAGATGAGAGATTAAATTTTCCACATATTTACCAAATATTTATTTTACATATTTTTCTTCAAATAAAAGTAGTTTAGAATTCAATTATACCCAACTTTGTTTTAACTATTTTTTGATCTGATAAGTAATTATTGAGATATGACAATCACCTAACACTAATTGTTTTAAGATATTCTCCAATATTATTAATTTATTAATCATTAAAAGAAAGTCGTTGGAAATTTTATTATCTATAACTTTTATTTGAAATAGTTTGTTCTGTAAAACGCATTTTTTAAAGCATTCTAAATTTTACTCCCTTGTTCGCATGAGAGAACGCATAATTTTAAGGGCAATAGTAAATTACGTAACATTCGAAAAATATTTTATTTATTTTTTTACAATGTATCCTTTTTTTTCTTTAATTTATTTATTCAGGTACCTACAAATTTGAAACTTTAAACAAGGCTCTCCTAGCCGTGAGTTAAAGAACAACATAGTGATTTAGAGCGTTTTGCAGCAAGTATTTTATATGTTTTTCTAGTTTGGGGGTTTATACTATTGTGTTAAAAAAAATTAAATTTTAAATCTGGGGAGTTTTGTGAGAATTGCGACATTTATTAAGTACTTGTTACAATAAACTAAATTTTACAAACCTATTTTCTTAAATTGAGTTTTAACCCAGCAATACATTTTTCTCAGCTATAACTAGACAGTTTTCTTTCTTTTTGATTGGTGTACAAATTGCTTTATTTTGATTATATATATTTAAGGAAAACCAATTGAGTGCTCTTTCTAATTTTTATCAGAAAAGGCATGTTGCTTACAACTTCTGCAATATCTTTACTCTCGCACGCAATCCCTATATAAATTCCATATCTTACGTTTGCTAGCTTTTTAACGTTCAAATACAGCCTGTGCCCCAACCCCCGTTTCACCAGTTGAAGTTATATAGTTAGCTTTGCAGCTCTATAAATGAATATCTTTAAAAACACAAAGGCAACGCTGAGACATTATATCTATAAACAAAAATTTCCAACAGGGGCAGCACGTAGGGCAAAACACGTGGGACAACAAAGAAAATAAAATTTAATCATTTGTTTAGTAAAATTTTCAATTGACAACAACAAGAATGCTTAACGTAAACAAGGCAGTTAATCTAGATTAAGCGTATGGAAGTTGTTATTCTCTTTAGTAATTTATATTTTCCAATAATTGTAAACTCTCTAAAAAATATAATTAGTTTGTTTAGAAACTTGTCAAATCCTCAAATTACTACAGATGAGATGAGGCGTTTTATTGCTATTTTAATTTTGTCAGGATATTGTCAGTTACCAGGAAAGAAAAGGTACTGGAACACACCTTGTCAACCGATTAGTGATGGACGCAATGAGAAGCGACCATTTTTCAACAATTTGGGTGTCTACATTGCGCAGATAATAACACAGTAGACCTAAATGATAAATATTATTAACTACGACCTTTGAGTGACCTTCTACGGCAGAAGTTTCACAAAACAAAATTTGAATTATGGCGAATGAATGGTCAAATATTATGGTAAGCACTCAGGCAAACAATTCATTCGAGTAGCACAACTAATCAGATTTGGGTACAAAATATGGAGTCTCATCACCAAATCTGGTTATTTTGTAATTTTTCTTTTTATCAGGGTTAAGATACACTGGTTAAAGAAGAATACCAAACTGTATTTAGAAAATCTACTGCTCCGTTATTAATGCTTATAGAAGAGTTGCCAGAAGAAACAAAAATCGGCGTATAACTTGTTCACTGACAATTTATTTACAAGCTTTCATCTTCTCAGTCATCTGAAAACAAGAGGACACAGGAACAATTCGCGATTACCGGATTCCAAATAATTGTCCTATAATGACAAAAAATAATATGGGAAAAAAGAAGACGTGGCGACTTCAATCCTTATTTGGACAAAACTAACGACATATTGCTTACACGTTGGATTGACAATAATGTGTTTCTACATTATCAACAAAATATGGAGTAGCCCCTCTCAAAAAGTTCAACCCTTTTCCATAAAAGAAAAACAAATTGTTCAAGTCACAAGGCCTAATATGATCGCAAAATATAACGCTTCCATGGGTGGTACAGACCTAATGGACAAAAACAATGCACACTGGAGTATTAGTTTCTTGGGAAAAAGTCGTGGTGATGTCTTGTCAGCTAGCTACTAGATGTGGTCGTTCTAAATGCCTGGGTGCTACACAAACGGGCAGGTAACAGACTAACTCAGTTGGAGTTTCGTCGAGAATTGGCAAAGACGTATCTTAGCAAATACAACAATCTTCCTAAAGGCAAGGATAAGCCATCTACGAGTAAATTCAGCAGATCTTCCTGTCGTGTTGCTGACGATGTCGTTACGATAACATTTCTCACAACAGTCGGAAATGAATAAGATATAATGGCGACAATTGTAAAAAACGTATAAAGTGCAATGTAGGAGTCTATTTATCTTACACTGTTATATACCATACGTGGCAACATACGTTTATGAAAAAAGTAGCAATATTTTTGTTAAAATTTTTTTGATAAATCCATTAGTTTTGGTCCAAGAATGCTGTAATAGAGTAAAAGTTAAAAATTTCGAAAAATTTAATTACGTTCTTGATGGGTTGAAAAGGTACATCTCGTACAGCTGTTAGGATTAATAAAACTAAAGAAGACGACGGCGGAAGTAATTCTCTTGGTCTACTGAGTGGTGTGGCGAGCTTGTGGAGCAGGTACCGTAACGGTGGGACGGGAGGTATAGCGAAGACAAAACCAAAGGAGTTCCCGCCATCAAAAAACTCCCTTCAACCGGGACGTAACTACTAAGGAGGACCCAGCGGGTCCAAAGTAAATCCTGAGTCAAGACATGCGACTGCATACGCGACTAGGAAGTATCTGTCCTTGATTATATTGGAAGAGTTTCCTCGTGCCTGTGGGGTTAGAGCGAGCAGGTATACCTTGACGGAAGGCATCGGAATAAGCCACCCAAAGTCAATCGGCTCAGGTATGAACACGTCTGCTTAGGTACACAGAGGGTGGAAGTTTAAACAAGTTGTTGAAGAAATGTATGATCCAGAATCTAAACGAATCTTACAAGGTTTTGTGGTCCATCCTGCGCGAAAGAATCTTTTTAAAAACAGACAGTAGTTTAAGCAAACGCAACACAAAATAATTTTTGAACCAATTCTGATTTTCTGAAGTAAGTAAATTATATCTAATTTTACCTCATAAGAATATGCACTTTAAGTTAAAAAAAAAAACTTCTGCTTCTGCCTTTAATTGATTTGTTGTGAACGAAAAAACTTTGGATTCATATCATAACGAGCAGAAAGCTAATTTAAAGAAGAAACCTCAGGTGATATTTCTAACCTGTCAAGGGATATTTTAATTTTTTCAAAAAATTGTTCTTAAACTATATCCTGTAATAGTTAAGATAAATAACAATCATGTTTATTGGCTACAGGTAATAAAAACAATAGTACATATTTTCTATCAAACATATTATTTTACTTTAGCAGATTGGTACACAAACAAAATTAAAAAAAAAAAACTTATTGTTGGTGAAGGTATGTAATTTTATTTTAATATGTTCTTGCAACTATAAATTGTGTTCATCTTAATATTTCAGGGTTACCAAAAAATAACCAATATTTTTGTTGAGAATGTCTCTTGCCAGATTAGAAATACAAAGTGAATGCTATTAACACATATTATGCAATCAATAAGAGTATTATAAGCAAAAAGAAGTTACGTACAAAACAAAAATTAATGTATATAAAGTATACTATAGACCTATACTGAGATATGGCTGTGAATCGTAGATACTAACAAACCGACAGAAAAATAAGATAAGATGAACTAGGATTGACACCAATAACATAATATATTGAACAAAGACAAATAGCATAGTGACGACATCTACAAAAGGATGGAAATAACGAAACCAGTTAAAAAAGCATGGGAAGCTAAAACGGGATTTAAAAAGATAAAGGTAGACCGAAAAGACATGGAAATTGAAGAAATATTGAGAGCAGAGGATGTAACTGGAAGAGGGCACAACAAAAGAGAAATGATAAAAAAGAATGCACATTGTTGTGAATTGCAATTATAAAGTGTACAGATAGGTGTTATCAAAACTATTTAGCCATACACCATAGTTGTGGTAAACATGGCTTTTGATTATGTATGTATGTATAACACCATCTTATGGTTTTTCAGTATCACCTAGTTCCTCAAGCAATTCTCTTTTAAATATGTAAAACTCCTAATTACTCATAAAGTTACTTAAAAATGCCACAAAACAAAGTTTATAGAGCAGTTTATTAACCTTTTAACTGAGAATTTATTTTATTGTTGTGATGCTAGACAATTTAAATAGAAAGTAAATTTTCATATTTTTAGCTTTTTAGCTTGGGCTTATTTTAGAAATTGAAATATTTTTAGTAAATTTCTGGTAGTGATTTATACACTAATAATTTTTTCTTGAATTTGTAGTTTTAATTGAACACCTGATATACAGTGTGGCTGATTTCACATATCAATATAGAGTCTTTTTGCTCTTTTTAATAAAATAGATAAAGTGCTAACGTTTAGTCTGGAATAATAAATATATCTAAGTTACAGATCGTTTTACGACAAACAGCCTTGGACACGTCAGTTTTGTTTTTAAAGCGCATATTTCCTAAAATTCAAATTTCTTTCTCCCTCTACTTTTTCAATAACGTCATCAATAATTTTTAAATGGCACTACCACAATTTTTGTAGTTTTGGATAAATTTAAAATTCTGAGTTTAGACAATTGTCACATTTGACATTAACAGTTCCCGAGATATTAGTTTTTAAATAAAACAAAACTAGAGATTTTTAAAATTTTGAAACAAGTGATAAAACCTGTCTGTAAGTCACTTTATCACTAAGTAACAATTATTTTTACCCTTATCATCGTTAGTTGACCGAAATGCAAAAACTCATAATCAAAAATTTAATTTTTCGGAACCATTTTCTTCAAGGCAAAGGTAAATAAGTGATCGTTACCAACTGTAAAAGTGACTTACAAAAATTTTTATCACTTGTTTCCAAAAATACTTGTAACATATCCCTTGTTTTTATTTTAGTTTCAAAGTTAATATCTTGGGAACTGTAACGTCAATGTCAAAAGTGACACATGTCTGAGCTCAGAATGCTTAAATCTACCCAAAACTGCAAAAAATTTAGGTAGTGCCATTTAAAAAAATATAGCAATGACGTCATTGCCCAAAGTAGAGGAGGAAAACAATTAATTTAAATTTCAGAAAATATGCGCTTTAAAAAACAAAATTGACGTGTCCGAGAGTTTTGTCGTAAACGATCCGGAACTTACACATATCCATTATTCCAGACTAAACGTTTGCACTGTATATGCTTAGGCATGCGAAGTTAGTCCCAAGTCCCACTGGATAGGAAAGAAAATTTGTTCCTACCGGGTGTTCCACAATACTTCTTTACTTTTGCTTAAGATTTTTCTTTTGAACAAGTCGACTTATATTTGATTCTAAAGTAAATCCTTAAAAACTAAAAAGTGTTAAAGGAAACATATATCACTTTTGAAATCGATTCCATAATATGATGCGGAATTCGTCGTGTACAGCAACTTTAATTCCAAAATCGACCAAAATATTGCGACATCATCCAAATAGAGTTAAATAAATTTTGTTTAAACTTTGGATGTTAAAGTTAAAGCTTTATTATATTTCTTCTTCAAGTCGCATATCCGTTACTGGACATTACGCACCCCGCGCATGTATATGTGTTGTGCGTGACATTAGACACATATACATGTGACTTACAGTTTAACGACGATTCCGAACGGCTTAAAGTTGAGAGTTTACTAGGCAATTAGACTCTCGCTGGTATGCCATGGTCTTGCAAAGAGAATACGGTTGAAAAATACGATGGTTGCACCAGGGATCGAACCGGAGTTGCCTGCGCTTAGCAGCTGACGCACTATTGTATTTAGAAGACTGTTTAAAATATAAACTATGACTATGATTGTATCTCAATTGTGTCATTTTGTAATTCTGGTAACAAATATTTAATTGCAATTTTTGAATTACCGTACCACTTAGGCCTCATCAGTGTTAAAGATAGTGTTGAGTAGTGTGGAACTCCTTCTTTTTGTGCTTTTTAATGAAAAAGGGAAGGTGTAGAACCAGAAGATTTCAGAAATACCCTAATGTTAGTGCCAAGATTAAGTAAAGAACTATATTATACATTGTTCGATAATCTTTCTGCCGATAAGAAAAAATTTTATAACTACTTTTGGATGTCCAAACCTTCATTTAAAGAGTTCATTCGTGTTTCTGTCTTGTTCAATAAATGTCGAGCCTGCTGTTCCAAAAGAAAGGATGTTTCTCAACTTCATAGTATTTACCTTCTTATCAACTAATTGAGCTGGTGTTCTTATTTATAACAGATTCTTTCCGTTCTTTTCCCGTACCTTTTGCTTCTCCGCAACGGCAATAATCATGGGGTTCGCTTTTGTTTTATCAAACCTGCGAGGCTCCTGCGTCCCCCGACACCGTTGAGACAGAAACAGTTGAACGTGCAGTTGCGGAGTGTGACACAGTCAGCAACTAGTAGAGCAACTTTTTTGTTGATGAACCGATCGCTCACAGATAATAGTTTCAAAATGACTCAATGTCCCGCTACACTGTCGTCAACCGGTTGATCAACTAGTTGGTCGACTAGTTGCGCATGGTTAATAGCTGCCTAAAGTGCACCCACAGCTTTTAAACATTCATTAATTGCCATTGCTTCCTCTTATTAAATCTTCGACAAAAAAGTCGTTTACAGTTATTTTTGACGTTTCTGAAATTATGGATGGTTCATCTTTTGCTTTTTTTTACTGATAAATATGACGCTGCAGCAATTCCATACATAACAGTAGTTAATTGAATGGGATCGATGCAATTAAACCTATACAGAATTATTTGAGAGTCGCTGGTTTGTTTCTTTATTTCAAAATGCTTTACGGTTTTACTTAACTCTCTTTTCACGTGAGTTTTTAAGATACTACATTTTTCTGTTGTAAAATGTTGTCCGATCTTTTTATGGTACTTAATTCACTTAATTAATAACGTCCATAAATCAATTATTCCTTATTCTACAAATTCTTCTAATCTATTTATTTACATTGTAGGTTTGACAACTGCTGAAAGTTGGCAAATTCCTTTCAACATTTGGATTTTTTCGAAACTGAAACAAAGTTATCTGATGATTTCCGTATTACGGAAAATTATTTCAAAAAATGACGATTATGCCCCAATCTTAAAAAGACAGACGTTTTTTTGTTTTCATTAAAGTAATAGAGAAAAAAGAGAAAATTTAATGTTATCTACAAAGTCAAACCATCATTCTAACCCAGTTTATTGAAAAGTAACTTTAGATATTTTAAATTAAAAAATGAGAGCAAGAAAAATTCAGAAATTAGTTGGAACATCTTAGGGAGCAGATGCAAAAGACACTTCGTACAGCAGCATTGGCATTAGTTTATTCCATAGCATAATATTGTGCTCCTGTCTGGATGAACAGATCATTAAAAAATAGTTGAATTGCACCATGCGTATAATTAGTGGAACCATTAAATCTACTCATGTCGATGGGTTTCCTGTTCTTTTACTCCATCGAACATTCAAAGAAAAGCTGCGTTAAAACGAGAATGGGATAAATGGCAACTTAACAAAACTTGAAATGATATTGAGAATCATCCAACTAAAAACTTAAATTTCAAAGTAGAAAAAAAAAATTAGGGTCTGGAGTTTTCAATAAACATCTTATTAATGATCTAACAATAGAAGTCTGTGCTTTGATCATAAAAAGAAAAATTTGGTCAAAAGTAAATTCCATACGAACAGGTCATTTAAAGTGTAACTCTATGTTGTTTAAATGGGATGCGATTTCTAATCTAATTGTGACTGTAGAAACAAAGCAGAGACCGTTACTAACTTAAAGACATCTAAAAGCTTGTCCTGATTATCTGTTTTTCCATTATTATTGTTTGCTATTTCTTTATCCTATTATTTTTTTTCTTCATTGTCGTGCTGATGCTTGGACCAGTCCATTATATGTTGTCATGCAATGTCTGTGCTGTTCTTATTTACTTTCTAGGATACTTACACATTTAATCAGTATTACTACATAAATACTAACGTGGGTTAGAGTTAGCATGTTTAAGTTTTTAGTAGTTGTCCTAAACCTTGAAGCAAAGTTTGCCAAGACGAACCAATCCACAAGTGCATATTGGTTCGTCATCACACTGATCTTCTGGGTAACCATATATTACACTTACATCAAAATAGAATAATAAAAATAATGTACCATACGAATAAATAAATATAAAAATTATTAAAAATATACTTAAGTAGTAAACAAAAATTCAATAATATAATATTTATGAAATCAAGCTTGAAGACCGAGCACGGTTCAATTATGAACGTGAACGAGGAGAAACATACGTGAGTGTCTCGGAGACACGCATCGTATATAGTATATAAGAGAATTGTAAACGATTTGTCATACAAAATTTTACAAAGACATTGCACCCATTTTTTATCTTATGTTTAAGTTAAAAAGCGAATAAATAACATTTCGGTGGTGATTTGGCTCACGATCGTCAACATTTTTTAAATTAAAAACGTACTATTAAGACAACGAAATAAGGGGAAAAAGGAATATTTAGGACGTACAGAAATGCAACAAAAACGACTAAATTTAACATTGTAAATATAAGTCCCAATGCGGCAAGAGGAATTTCAAATATCTACCGACGAAGATAAAGAACAATTGTGACTCTCAACATCTACGATAATTTTAAATTCACATATACGTTTATTGTATAAAATAAAAATTAAAGATTTGTAGATTAAAGTTTACGAAAGAAATGAACGATGTTGAGGTATAAGTGTCAAAAGAAAAATAGTTGGTTTATAAACCTAGGTATGTCCCAGAAATGGATTTTCTCACTTTTCACAGAGAACTTGACAGCTCTACTTCACCCCCATGTCAAATATTCGTTTTAACAATTTTATTAGAAAATGACAAATTGCAACGAAGAAATAAAATAAAATAGACTTCGCTTTAGAATGTATCTTATTTATAAAGAAAAAACATCGTAGAAACCGTACTTGCATTTTCAATGCCGAGGAGCGAGGATTTCTTGAAAGAGCAATATAATTTTGCGGTATAGACGTTGATACAAAATCAACTTCATATAAGCTCTCGATATGTTATCATTTTAAATAGGAGTTAAGATGTTTCCAGTGCCATTGAAAATCATAGATTCCGCTTCTTCAAATTTATATCGAAGCCTCAAAACCTGTACTAATCCATCTTTTGTGATTGATTGCTTTGTGTTCATACTTTTTTCTGATAAATTCTGTAGCAGATACAAAAAGTATAGATTTTCATTACAATCAATAATTTTATTTGCTACGTTGAGTAAATCTTTTTTTTTTTTATTTAATGTTGCATTTTTAATAAATTTAATAAGAGAAATATTTTTTCTGCTTTGTTCAATAAGATGCTTACAAAGCTATTTACATGACCATTGTTTCGCAAAAAAGTAAACATTAAAAAGTTCAAGCTGTAATCACTAGAGACAATTAGTACAATTTCACACTGATATCATATTCATATATATACAAACAGTGACACATTAAATGACCCCCTATAAAACAATCACAAATTTACTAATCGTTTTGTTGTTCTTTTTCTTTATTTTCAAAGTTGTAAATGTGGAGTTTAAATCATAATTATTATCAGAAAAGGAATTTCTCCTTAGGTGATTAGTAGAATATTATAGAATGGTATCATTAAGGTAATTACAGGGAAACGTAAATAATGTTGTAATCAGTATTATGTTAAACAAACATTTATTTTTAAAGTGCACAAGTCATCATCATACAGCGGTTACGCAAAAATCACGAGTGGTGGTTCGAAAAAATTACGTTTCAATTATTTCTTACGTGGCTTTAGGTTGGATCGTGAAAAAGCCTAAATTAGATTTTACGGAATAAAAAAAAAAGTAAATGTCAATAGCAAAAAAGTGAACTTTACTTTATCCTCGCTATTTCGTGCGTCAGTTTTCAAGATATTTTTTAAATTTAAAAAATTTGGGAAAAATTTGAGTTGTGAATCATGTATTTTTGATGCTAATTAGGAAAATCACTAGCATTTTACAATATCTCAACCAGTTTCGAAATATTCGAACCAAACTTACAGTTTTTTGGCTGTAAGTGAGGTTATGAGCCGTACGGAACCTTTTCCGTGCAGACCGCAAACAAAAAACCTCATTTGGATTTTTTACATGGACAATATAAACAAAATGGGGTCTGAAAAAATACCGTTCTTGAAAACTTTTCGAACGACCATCTAGTAGGCAGTTGTCGGTCGAGTGTAAATAAATATGTTGTCCGTTATTTAAGTATTTGGACAGGATGAAGAATTAGAAGGGTACAATTGAATAATGTTGCTTCTCGTGGTTTAGTGATTATTCCTCAGAACTCAGTCTAGTTACAAGGATATATTGAAAAATTCTTAGCCTACTATAGAACCAAACAAAATTTCAATGTCAAAATATTTTATTATTCAACACATTCTCCTTTTAATTGGATACATTTATTACAGCAAACCTGCAACGTCTCTAGACCTTTCAAAAAATGTTTCTTCTTGCTCTGCAAACCAGACCTCCACAGCTTCTATTACCTCCTTGTTGGAAGAAAATGTACGACCTTTTAAACTTTTTTCAGTTGAGGAAAGAGGTGATAGTCGGACGGAGCCAAATCGGGTGAATAAGGGGGTGTTCTAGTAATTCAAACCCTAAATCACGAATTTTTGCATGGCAACATGAGATTTGTGTGCAGGGGCGTTGTCCTGCAAAAACAAAACACCTTTGGATAGCTTTCCGCGTCTTTTCTCTTTAATATTTTCCCGTAGAGTGGTCAGTAATGTCGAATAGTAATCTCCAGTTATTGTTCTACCCTTATCCAAAAATCAATCATGATTACTCCATGGCAATCCCAAAAAACTGAAGCAAGAACTTTTCCAGCAGATTTTTGGACACGAAACTCTTAGGTCTTGGAGAACCAGAGTGTCGCCATTCCATCGATTGTTGCTTTGTTTCTGGATCGTAGAAATGTACCCAAGTCTCATCCATAGTAACAATTCGGTTTTCAAATCGAGCACAGATCGAACGCGATGCTTCTACCCTTGCACGCTTTTGGTCAACATTCAAACATTTGGGGATCCATTTTGCAGCAATTTTTCTCATGTCCAAATTGACGTGAACCATATGATGAACGCGTTCGTATGAAATATTCAGTGCTTCAGATATCCGTTTTAGCCCAATTCGACGGTCTGATAAAATCATGTCATGAACTGCATCGATATTTTCGGGGACTGACACAGAAACTGGCCTTCCCGATCGGTCATCATCTTCAATGGAAAATTTACCTCTTTTGAAGCTTGCATTCCAATTTTTGACGGTCGCATACGAAGGACATTGATCACCAAGGGTATTAAGCATATCTTCGTAAATCTGCTTACCTCTTAACCCTTTTAAATACAGGTACTTGATGATGGCTCGATACTCCAATTTTTCGATTTTCACAATTTCGGTGGACATCTTTTTCATTTAATTTATTGCGTGACTCTGGTTTACTTTTTGACGTCAAACTTTACACTGACACTTCTAATAAGTTATTGTTCGTTGCTATGGTAACGCAATATTTTGTTTATGCAAGGAACTGGTCTAGGCTAACTAGATATCAATACATCCTCGTATGTTAATGGTTGGTATCATTTGCGACACATAAAAACTGGATGACAGTGAAAAATATGACGATTCTATCCAAAATGTCAACAAAAGAAGGTTTTGCTAGAGATGATCAAACAACACAATTTTAAGAAATATGGTTGATACATTGTGTGTATTATTATAACGCCATAGGGAGGCAACAATAAAAATCAATTTAGAAATAAAAATGAATCAATTATCTTAGAAAATACACAAACATGTGTTAGGGACTTGAACAATCCAGATATTTCACCAAATAGGTATTTCCAAAAAAACATATATTTTTAAAACGTATCTGGTTGCAATTTGGAGTTCCACGACGAATCATTTTTATTTCAGCAATTTCGTTTATTTAGGCGATTACAACAAATCAATTTTATGATTAAAGTAATATAGAATTGAATTTTTTGAATCACAGTATATTTTTTATGAAAAAAGGAGAAAGAAATAGAAAAATTTATAAAAGAGAGTCATTATAGGCGAGCGTCGTTAATTTTGAGATCAAGAGAAAATATAAAAAGTAAAACTAAAAATAAATTACGGGCGGTTTGAGGGAGAAGGGTGTGAGCTTTTAATGGTAAAAACCAGTTTGTTGTAGGTAATTAAATAATTTTAAAAAAATCTGCAAAAACAGGCTTTTGGTTTTTTATTTTATCTTCCACAAACAAAATTTGGTGGCTTTTATCTTCTTATGTCCCAAAGACGCTCTAATTTTTTAATTTAAAATATTTATTTTCCTCTTATTTTCATTATCGAAAAGTAACCATTTTTCAGTCGAAAAAATCCACGTCAAAAACTTGATTTTTGTTTGTTGAATCCTCTAGTTTCTGATGTTGTACAAAAAATATACATTAATACTGCAAATTTTCTCAAAAACGAAAAAAATCGATTTCGAAAAAATGTTTAAACAATATCATCGTTTACAATTTTGCGTTATTTATTGAAATGTACGCTTTAATTACTCAAAACGTTAGATTCTATTTTACATTTATAAACTAAGAAATTGCAAATCCATGAAACATAGAGAGTTTGTTAAAACATGCGAAAGTAGTTTTCCAAATATTGGAAGAGGATTTAATCTAAAAAATGTGACTGCTGTTGATTTATTAAAGTTTAATTACAACGTGTAAATAAAATTGTTAGGAATTATATTATATTGAAACAAATATATTTCCTTATCTCGAATTTTATTCACTAATATATATATTTTTTTTCGATTCTAGTGTTTTTGAAATCTTCAAGATCATCATCGGCTACGTTTCCAATATTTTGTCTAGTCCGCATTGGTTCTTCGTCTACAATTTTATCTAAATCATTTACTTATTTCTTCAACTTCTTCAACATTGGAGCTTTTTTTAGAAGCATGACAAATTGAACATATACATTTGTATATTTTAAACCATGTCTTCGGTACCACATTTTATACTGCTACATCCAGTTTGTGACTTCTCAACAAATAGTTTTGAGCAATATTTCAGGAATTAATTCTTTATCTGTAAATTTGGACATAATGCTACGTTGATGCTACTTCTAGCCGCCATATGTTGCTTTCAGTTTGTTACCCCAACCAAGTTTAAAAGTTGATAATATGCCCTGTAACAATGTTGTTCAGCTGCACCTTTAGTTGGTGAAAGATTTGGAAATATAAAAGATGGTTTTTATTCTAGCCAATTGATACTTCTGAACTCTTAATTGATTCAGTGTTATATTCGGATTTTTACAAATTGATTTGATTAATTACAATCCAAATTTTGCAATATTTTATTTGTCTGTATCTTTTTTATAAAAAATATTGCTCAAATTTGACCAAGTTTTTATCGTCTAATAATGAATTTACTATGCTTTTCTTTCTCTTTTTTCGGCAAATCCAGATATTATACCGCATTAAGAAAAACACTGCCGAAATGCAACGATATTTTGAAGCATTCATATTTGAAACTATTGTAGGTGAAAATATATCTTATATATTCCCAGAGCCTGACTTAATAAATGAAATAATTAATTGAATGTAATTGATGTAAAAGAGCCAAAAGATCCATATTTTGACCCACAACTATGACAATTTTACTAGTATACCTGGCAATTACTATCGAGGTTTTAATTATGTTAGCATCTGCATCTTCTTGTGCTTGTTTACAGAAAAATCCTTGTGACTGTGATCTTTCTAATAATTGTTTTATTATTTCGCCGTTATTTTTCTCGTTAAATAAATTTTTTTTCTTATAAAATGGTTTGATAATTGAACTCTAGAATATTTTCTGATTTTTATCTGTGACTACTTATCCCCTTTTTAGTTAAAGTAGTTGCTGGTACTGTTGTCGCGTAACTGATTTCTCAATTTCAATTTCGGGATACCCATTAAAAATGATGGAGTTGGCTTCTGAGTAATGATTTTTAACATAGTGTAAATATTTATTCATGATCTCTTCCACCGTTTCAAGTTGAGATTAAACATTTTTTTCTGAGGTCATTTTCTGTAAAAAGAGCAATTACAAAAAAGGTGAAAGCTTGTATTGTAGATCATATCATTTTTCTGTCAATTGTCAACGATATTCTTACAAGTTTTCTTATAGTGACAATAAATAAATACTCATTATAATTTATAAATTATAAATTAAATGTAGTAATCTAAAAATTTTCCTACAACTTTCTCAAAATATTGTCGATATCTTACTTATAAACTATAAAGTATACTAACTTATCTGGTTGTTAATTACAATAATATCAATCGATTTGCAAATTCTTAGTTTATCAGTGTAATATGAAATCTAAGGTTTTTCGAATAATTAAATCGTACATTTCAATAAATAGCGCAAAATTGTAAAACAAATTTTTCAAAATCGAGTTTTTTCGTTTTTTTTGCATTTGTTTCAGAAAATTGTCTATATTTTTTGGTACAACTTCAAAAGGTTTCAACGAACAAAAAAAAACACCAGGTTTTTTTTAAAAACAACTTTTTTTTACGTGAGATTTCTCGATTGAAAATAGGTTACTTTTTCGATATTATATAAAAATAAGGGAAACAAATAAATATTTTGAGAAAAAAACTTAGCGTGACATAAGAAGGTAAAGTTTTCACCAAATATCGCAACAAAATTTTGTGAAGAAGATAAAACAAGAAACCAAGAAGTCGTTTTTTTTAAATAAAAAGTTATAGACCTCTTAATTACTTACAACTTTGCTGTTTAACTGTATTATCTTACAATGTGCGTCATCTTGTTCTAAATTTTTTTAACTTTTTACAATATTTAATGGCTTCGATACAACTTTACGATTGAATTACTGTAATCAAATACTTGCATGGATAATTTTAATAGGATTTTTAACTTTAAATAAAAAAAGAAAGAGTGATTTCCAATTGCTAAAAATCGTAGAATTCTTTAATATTTTTTGCTAATTGATGCGACAATGACCAACAAATAAAAGAAGAGGCGTACGTCATACATGTTTTGATAAAATTTTGACAAATAAACAAAGCGGCTGAGTGCAACTAACCAATATATTACAATAATCCTTTAAAGTCTTTAAGCAAATTAATTAAACAACTTTAGAGAGGGAATGCCAGGGAAATAGAAAAAAAAATATTATGAGAAACTTGTGCCATAGTCAGATATATGCTGACCTCCTCTCAGTCGGGCTACAAATTTGGTGTTGGTGTTTGTGACACATGTTTTTCAATATACTGCATGGTTTCGATAAATGATTGTCTCATCAAATTTGCAATTAAATCAACAAAATTAACGATAAACGACGAACAACACAATTACAACCAGTGATAACCACGAAACGATGAAATAACTGACATATGATGACATTAGCATAAATTAATTAACTATCAATTTAAGCTGCAAATTTGCATTTTTTTTAAACTTCCAACGCTCATGTGATGAGACAATCATTTATAGAAGCCCTGTATTATGAGAACTAAGCAAATATCAAATGTGACAATTCTCTTTGTTCATGTAAGTTGTAAGCAAACCATATAACATATAACTGATATTAATTGAGAAAAGATTTGGCCTTTTTAAAAGTCGTTGTTTCACAAAATCAGCCTAAGCCAAAGCATAACCCCGATTTGGTTAATTTTTGTTTCACTTCGGTTAGTAGGCATAACCATTATCAAACGGTAAAAGTAGACGACAATGAAGCAGTTTTTTCTTTAAATTGAGAAAAAAAACTTGTAAAATTGTATGAAAATGAGGAAGTGAAAAAGAAGAATATGTGTCGGAAGCATAGCCACGCGGAAAAGTTTACACATGTTGGCCTAGTAAGTGTTACATTCTTTAATTTAATGTCGTAGTCTACCTCGAGTTGAACACAGTGGACAGTAAGATAATGAAGGAGAATATTTTTTCTATCTATCTGTTTTATGAATTTTGACTTATTAAATGTCGGTTTTGTGCAATTTTCCGCCTGAAACCTGTTAAGACAACCCAACGTTAGTGTCGGAATTTCGATCTAGAGATTGCGTTGAAATCGATCAAGTACTTTTTTTTATTAAATAAAACCTTCGAACTATTTAATTACTTCTATACAATATACAACAAGTGTTGTATATTGTGTTGTTATTATAAAGAACAATTTTTATTTTATCTAATTTTATAATATTTATTAATTTATTACTTAATGTTAACTAATTTCTTGTATTGAAAGCATGTAATAGTATTAGTGGAGTTAGGATTAGTTAGTAGTGTTAGTAGTTAGAGTGTTATTATTGTATATACGTTTTTAGTAAGTTGTTTTGGGTAGAGATTTTTTCTTTTAACTCTTCACTACATAATGTAACAATTTTGTTTTTTTAATATAATTAATAATATTTAGTTTTGATGGTAAGAGTGTTTTGAGAAATAATTGATAAGTCTATTTGATGTTGTAGATTTTGTGTAATTATCAATTAGTAGTTTGTTGGTGTTAGAGTTTCTTATTAATTCTAAATCTAGAAATGGCAATTTTTTATTAACTTCTAACTCTGTTGTAAAATTAATGTTTTGATCATAATTATTCAAACTCTTAAAAGTTCATTAATACTATTTTCAGGTATATATGCTATAATGTCATCTACATACACATATAATAACATAAGGGTGTAATTTAATAACTTTGTGGAGACAGTTAATATGTCATGCATTGGCCAATACTGGTGAGACAGAAGACCCCATCGCTGTTCCAAATATTTGTAAATAATAATTATCGTTATATTGAAAAAACCTAGAATCAAACAGAAAATTGATAATATGTAGAAATTCATGTATATCTAGAGTAGTGTAACTTTTTAGTTTTTCCATTATTTTTTAATTATGGTGATCGTTAGGTTTTGTTATATTTGTAAAGAGAGAAGTGACATCAAGCGAAATAAGAATATAATTTTGAGGAATTTGTTTTTAAGTAACTTGTTTAATATAGTCCACTAACTCAAAAGAATTTTGAAGAACCCGTATTTTTAGACATAGAAAATAACTAGGAATAACAAAACAATAATATCTGATATGATTTACAGTAACGTCCACAAAAATTATATAAACTTTAAAACAGACACACAAAATTTAAATACTAGTTACATCAATATAATTAGTAAAATTAAGCATAATTAATTTTTTTGCTATCCATAATTTATTCCAAGTTTTAAAGTTTTTTGTTAATAAATTATTTTGAAAAATTTTATATTTTTTATGTAATGATGTTAACTATCATTTTATGCACAAACATAATAACTTTTTCGACCAAAAATTTTATCTTTTTCTATACCAATTACCCAAACATTTACGTTGTGCCGTTTATATAAATCGTTTGTACATTTCATGTTGTAAATAATTTTATTTTGTGCTGTTAATTACTTTATTACTTTGTCTTTTTATTTATTTATTAATTAGTTTTTTAAGATGTGACAATGTACTGGTGACCCAATAAGACTGTTCCTCGGCCATATCTCGGGAACCGTTCGTCGTATGACTTTGGTGTTAAAAAAAATAGTAGGTAAGTCGGCCATGATAAATCGCAGGAAAATATTTTCAAGTTTTAAAAATGACCACCAGAGGGCGTAACTGTCATTTTTAATTTTTAAATTGCATTTTCTATACATTTCGCATAATAAACAAAAAATTGTTTTCACATTTGTAAACAGAACCAGTTTATCTATCATTTTCGTAAAAACAAAGTTCAGTTATTTCAAAAACAAAGATGACGAGGAGTGTTTAATTGTTTTTGCAATAACCTGCTTTAACTTCTTAACGGTTTGTCCGGTTTTAACAAATTTGGTATCATTGAAAAGAGCATTCTTTAAGCAATAAAATCAACCATGACCCAAATTTAAAAAAAAATATCAAAAAAATTAAATGGAATGATACGACTTTTTCTTTATGATAAAGTAGCTAAATAACATCCAAATAGGACAGTGAAAACCATTTTTCAAAATCTCGTTCCTAACCTCAAATATTGGGAAAATGAGAATAATGGATGTTTGAAAATCGATGAATGCGCGGTAAATTTTCTAAAACTATTAAAAAATGTAGCACAAAATGAATAAGATGTTAACGAGACAATTGTGAGTCTAAATAGAATTCATTTAGGTATTATTTAAAAAAAATATATATCATCAGAACATTCATGTTGCTCCAAAGAGACTAAACGCATTTTGAACTTATTGTCACTTTAATATTACTCTCGTAATTCTAACCTTTAATTTAAAAATAAGCCAAAAACCTAAATAGGTATACTATATCCGAATTCGAATTTTGCCACTGGCTATTAAACATGGTAGCAGAAAATCCTCAATTTCTGTCAAACGTGTTGTGGACTGACGAAGCTACTTTCGGTAGTAATGGGCAATTAAACTTACATAATGCGCACTTTGGGCTCGAAATAATCCGCGCTGGTTTGGGAAGTCCAGCATCAAGGGAGATATAGTGTAAATGTTTGGTGTGGGATAATTGGAGGGCGGGTTGTTGGTCCGTTTATTTTGGACGGATCATTAAATGGTCGAACATACCTACATTTCTTAGAAAATGTTCTTCCAATTTTAATGAATATTCCGCTGGACGTCCGCCAAAATATGTTTTTCCAGCATGATGGTTGCCCCGGCCATTATACCCTTGCTGTTCGCCAGTATTTAGATGCCACCTTCCCTGACCGTTGGATCGGAAGAGGAAGCCTGTTCCCTTGGCCTTCAAGGCAAGTTTTTGTAATGTTATTCGCCGTAAAATTGCTTCAGTATTTAACACAAGAATCTTTGGATGTTGCATTTTGGAATGATTCTGTTTATAATTGCGCACATATTAAAACTTATTAAATATTTCAAGGTCTCCCGATTTAACCTGCCTTGATTTTTATCTCTGGGGAAGAATTAAGGATATAGTCTTAGCAACAAAGCCAACTTCCGCGAGGTATGATTGCAAGAATCAGGAATGCCATCTTGAACATCCCAAGAGCTGAAATTGAGAATGCTGTTCTTTCAACACATCAGCGTCTTCAGATGTGCATCCATTTTGAATACCTGGGTCGCCATTAGATGCTTTTTTTTCCTTTTATGGGTTTTATTAAAAACGGTTCTTTTAGAACCACAGACCATTTCATAAAAAAGAATTCGTAAAGTAACTATATTATACCTACTAAAATCTTTGTAAATGGTTCCAAAATAGATGGTCTAACATATTCGAATTCGGATATAGTATACCTATTTAGGTTTTAGGCTTACTTTTTAAATTAAAGGTTAGAATTACGAGAGTAATATTAAAGTGACAATAAGTTCAAAATGCGTTTAGTCCCTTTGGAGCAACATGAATGTTCTGATGATATATATTTTTTAAATAATACCTAAATGAATTCTATTTAGACTCACAATTGTCTCTTTAACATCTTATTCATTTTGTGCTAAATTTTAATAGTTTTAGAAAATTTACCGCGCGGTCCTCGATCTTCAAACATCCATTATTCTCATTTTCCCAATATTTGAGGTTAGGAACGAGATTTTGAAAAATGGTTTTCACTGGCCTATTTGGATGTTATTTGGCTACTTTATCATAAAGAAAAAGTCATATCATTCCATTTGATTTTTTTAAATTTGGGTCATGGTGTCAAAACTAGCCCCTGGCGGAGAAGGATTCAACTAAATTAACTATATTTTGATTCTTATTGCTTAAAAATGCTCTTTTCAACGATACCAAATTTGTTAAAATCGGTCAAACCGTTAAGAAGTTAAAGCAGGTTATTGCAAAACAATTGAACACCCCCGCCATCTTTGTTTTTGAAATAACTGAACTTTTGTTTTTACAAAATGATAGATAAACTGGTTCTCTTTACAAATGTGAAAAATTTTTTTGTTTATTATGCGAAATTTATAGAAAATGCAATTTAAAAATTTAAGATGGCAGTTACGCCCTCTGGTGGTCATTTTTAAAACTTGAAAATATTTTCCTGCGATTCTTCATGGCCGATTTACCTAATATTTTTTTTACACCAAAGTCATACGACGAACGGTTCCCGAGATATGGCCGAGGAACAGTCTTATTGGGTCACCCGGTACATTGTATTGCTTATAATAAGATTAACTTTTTCGACATTTACAAGTAAGTATGTATTTATATTTTTTCGTATACATAGAATTAATTAATTTTGTAATTTTTCATAAAATATTTGTTTTAAAAACCTACTTGTAATTTTTGTCTTTTGTCTTCAGCGCCTGAAGAAGGAAATACATATTTTTAAATATATAAATTTTCCGAAACGTACAGAAAAGGTGTTTTTATTTCTTTCCTTAGCTTATTCACTTAATCAATATAAAAGTCAGTAGAAATTTACTCAACAATCGTTTATTCAGTAGTTTTTTCATAAATAGAAATAATTTTTTTATTATTCTTTAATTAGTTTTTCTAATCTAAGTTTATGTAAACTATAAACATTTTTGTTGGTGATAAGTTCATATTAATTATTTGATTTGATGTAAACATAAATATTGAAGTTTGAATGGACTTGAAACAGTCAACTTGATCCGCCATTACAATTTTTTGGAATTTTAATCTTAAGAACACCGTTCTAATCAAAAATATACTTCATAAATTCTTTTGAAACAAAACTACTAAAAGAGTATTACATTTGACAATTTTTCGGAAACGAAAGTCTTTAAAGAATTTAAAATCGAGAACGTTCCACAAAGAAATGTCTTTATTTATTTAAACAAGCATTGCAACAAGCAAGATATAATAAATTGATATACAAAGTATTGTTTTGACGAGATTGATAAAAATTTCTAATAAACTATAAGAAACGCTTTAGTCGGGTTAGTTATGTTGAAATTGACGAAATAAAGGGAAAACGTAGGGTTACACAGAGAAACCATTTTTAAAAAGCGTCCTTTACTTTTATGTATAATTTCAGCAGACAAAGAAGGAGTTTAAAAGTCCTTAAGCGCAGGGTGTTTCGAAATTTCAGCATTGTACGTCCAACCGTAAGTAAGTTTATTCAATTGGATGAGTTGAAAATATAATGCGTATGGAAATGAAACTTTCTTCAAAACCAATATAGATATGTTATGTTGGTTCATTGAATGAGGAAAAGGAACTTATAGTTTTACCTGATAAGTTAGAGAGCATTTATTTTTTGAAATTTATTATTATTGCTTTCATGAACGGGTGATTACAGTACTCACATATAATAAAGTAGCTTTTTTGAAGCGTTTTTGTTAAAAGTTTCTTAACTATAAACATTTACTTTGTTTTTTAATGTAATATTACATCGAGATGAAAATGAGAATTGTACAGAGTTGCGGCTCATGACTGGCTATTGTCATTGTCACTGTTTCTAATTCACGTAAGTCGTTACTCTATGTATTTCTAAACTTGAAAATCAACGTTAAAATCCGCTTTACGTATTTAGGTACTTTAACCGATTTCTGTGTAACCTTTTAGTTTCTTCTTTTATTTTCATTTCGTCTATTACACGTTTTGCCACTTTGTTCTTATTTAATTTTTAATGCAAATAAGTTCCCTATAGTTGTAAGTTGTCTGAAAAGTATTCCACCCTCTGCCATTTCTTAAAACTTCATTTGAATTTTTGAACCATACTAAATTATAAAACTGTTACAAAATGATATATTCAGTTTGCATCGCTTTAAAGTGTAAAACTGATTTTTTTTAGTTTAATTTTACAGGGTGTCCTGAAATAAATAAACCTACGGAATGTTGGGAAAAAGGGCAGTTCACATTTTTGAATTGAAGTTTTAAAACTATGTTGAAATTCTCAGCATTCTCGTTAATTTTATTAAATTAATTTTCGATATTTTTATGTTTTGTTTTATTTATGGGAGTTACGAAACAAATGGTTTCTTTATTAAAAAGTATATTAAATTATTAAAATGTCAATTCCAAATATATTATTTGAAAATTATTTGTTTTGTAACCGGTTTCGACTTTATAATAAAACTAAAAGTCATCTTCGGATATAATGTTATGTTTTATTCCGAAATTTCACAAACGGCCTGTGGAATATACAAGCTATTGCAATTAGAGCTAATTTAAAGCCTCATGTTCATTCTACATTTTCTTTTTTTATTCATTTTGTTTATCTGTTACTTCATAAAAAATACACAGTTTTGAAACACCATGTTTTAAATAGTAATAAATAAATAAAAAATATATAAATAAATAAATCAATAAATAAAACTGTATTTCAGGTTGTCAAACAACATTTAGATATACATATTACATTAATACAGTATAATGTTTATTACTAAATGAAAATATTTAGTTGATAAGAACGTCACGTGCGACATATTGTTTATTGACAAACTCATTAATATTGCAAAATAGATTATTTGTACGCAAATGTTTTTATAATACGCTTAAAAATAGTGGCTGTTTCTATGGATTTTATAGGCTTGGTAATTTATTATAAGAGTAATACACATAGGGTGACATTTATACAACTTGATGTTCTATGCAGGTATTAATAAATTTTGAATTCCTTGATAATACTCGAGTACTTACTTCACCATTAGTAGTAAACTGAGTTTTGTTATTATTATACAAATTGTAGGCAATTGTAAATATAATTTTAAAAAAATTGTTATAATTTTTAAGCTTTAATAAACAGCGGATGGCAGTGTTCTGAAGAACTGCTATTAAACATTCGCCTTACAGTTTTTTTTAATGAGTAATATTCTATTACTCTTGTGGACTATTACCCCATCATATAATACCATAAGTTATATGACTTTGGGCAAATGTAAAATATTAATACACCAAAGTTGTAAGTCTGACAGTGTTTCGTATGCATAATATCGCATACTGCTAAACACTGTTCAGTTTATTGCATAACATAGTTATACAGGGTGGGGCACTACCAACGAATTATTCTATAGCATTAAAACGACAAATAATGTTAAAATTTTAAGGCATACATATGTCAAGATTATTCGAAACCACATTTAAAAATATTTTGGATTGTACAGGGTGCTCTAGAAACACGTACCATATCAAAGTTGGGTTATTTTAAATGGATCACCCTGTATTTTTTCTATTTTTGAATTGTACGATAAAAATAATGTATGTTCTTTAACATGTCTCTATACCTACTTACTTCCGTTTCTGAGATAAATCGATTTTACCTGATTTGCAGACCCTCCAAAAATGCAATAACTTCAAGATAAATAAGAACAAGCAACTTTGGTTTACACCACCTTACTAAAAGCCTTCAACATCTCTTTTGCAATATTTACTATTATGTTATGATGTACAGGGTGTTTTAATACTACCGCATAACACTAACGACTTAAAACTTAAATAACTTGCTTAACTTAAATGGAACACCCTAAATTTCTGTAGCCTGTTGAAAGCTGGAACTAATTACCTTTTAGTCGGTATTAGGGTTACCAACCCCTAACTCTGATAGTTTTCGAGATATTTTAAAATTTGATAGTTTAACAATTTACGATGTACTGGAGTCTAAGTTACCTGTGAAATATCCGCAATATGGACATTATCTTGCAACTTTCAGTTTTAAATATTTACCTTAAAATATTTATTTTTTCAGAAAAAATAAACAGAAATGTGCTTATGAATAGTATCCGGGCTCTAAGAGTCTTATGTTTAACAACAGCAACATTTTATTTAGTTTAACTACATCAAAAAAATCAATCATACTGTAAACATCGACAAACTTTAACCTGTTAACTAAGAATGTAATACAAATCGCTCTAATAGTAGTACAATAATTTCGAAAACCATTATTTTTAGAATTTTTGGTAAAATATACAATGCAATGGTGACCCACCTCCGATCGCCTTCTAAATAGGTGCGTTGGACGCGGCTTCCGATGCGGAACAACTTTCCCTCTGACATAATTGGGGTCATGTCGGTAAAAAGATATTCACCATTAAAGATGTTTTGCTGTATATTTACCCCGATCGCACCTCCCAACCAACACCGTTTACCTCAAACCACATGCAAACATGTAATTTTTAAGAAGAAAATTGTAAATAACTGTAACCTACCAACCAACACCGTTCACCCCGTTCATACAGCAAAAGGGGGACCCACCTCCGATGACCTTAAATTTCACATATATTGTCAGGACACCCTCGAGCAACTTGCAAGTA
The DNA here is from genome assembly GCA_030710515.1 of Abscondita cerata. Taxonomy (NCBI): domain Eukaryota; kingdom Metazoa; phylum Arthropoda; class Insecta; order Coleoptera; family Lampyridae; genus Abscondita; species Abscondita cerata. The sequence goes on from JALBCR010001268.1 coordinate 33,703, forward strand.
ATTTTACTCGGGGGTCATTGTTTGTTAAAAGTTATTAACGAATAAAGTTAATGTATTAGTTAAGGTCTACTACGCTCTCTAAACGTAGAATATAAATGAAGTAAGAATAACAGCAATAACCTGTAAACGTCTCTAAACAAGTGTTGGAGATAGTAAAGGTGTTCTCATAATAGAAGACGTCTTGAATGTACACGGTGTGGTACAATTGAGATTCCATTGTACGGCTGTTATCACCACCTTCATTTGTTAATAACTTTTAAGAAACAATGACCCCCGAGTAAAATTACTTGCAAGTTACTCGGGAGGGTGTCCTTGACAATATGGCAAAGACGTCGAATGTACAAAGTGTCATGCTATTCTAATTACAATATTTATCACATCTTTAATGGTGAATATCTTTTTACCGACGTGACCCCAATTATGTCAGAGGGAAAAGTTGTTCCGTATCGGAAGCCGCGTCCAACGCACTTATTTAGAAGGCGATCGGAGGTGGGTCCCTTTGCTGTATATTTACCGAATTTTTTAACAAAGTTACCAATGTTTACAGTGTCATCGATTTTTGCTGAAACTAATAACGGTTGCTGTTGTGTGTTCCGTTTAAGTTAAGCAAGTTATTTAAGTTTTAAGTCGTTAGCGTTATGCGGTAGTATTTAAAACACTTTGTACATCATAACATAATAGTAAATATTGCAAAAGAGATGTTGCAAGCTCTTAGTAAGGTGGTGTAAACCAAAGTCGTTTGTTCTTATTTATCTTGAAGTTATTGGATTTTCTTGGAGGGTCTGTAAATCAAGTAAAATCGATTTATCTCAGAAACGGATGTAAGTTGGTATAGGGACATGTTAAAGAACATACATTATTTTTTATCCTACAATTCAAAAATAGAAAAAAATACAGGGTGTTCCATTTAAAATAACCCAACTTTGATATAGTACGTCTTTCTGGAGCACCCTGTACAATGGAAAATATTTTTAAAATGTGGTTTTGAATAATCTTGACATATGTACGCCTTAACATTTTTAAGATTATTTGTCATTTTAATGCTATAGAATAATTCGTTGGTAGTGCTCCACCCTGTATAACGACGGTATGCAATAAACTGAACAGTGCAGCGTTTTGATTGTAATGGAATCATGTCATGATCCATTGACACTAAACACAGATCCGGGGCTGTAATCGTTTTGCCATCGACCAGAGTCAAAACGTTTTGCTGCTTTTGGATCATATTGAATGAATGTTTTGAAACCACATCGATGTTTGTAAGGTTGTTCCATTGACATCGTTGTTTTTGTAGTCCCATAATGTGTTATGACAATTAAAATCACGAATATATACACTTGGAGTGGTAATTCTTAGGAACAACATGTTTTGCTTGTTGACCATGTAGACTGTAAAGTACTGAAAATCATACACCAAAAAACTCTAATGAATATTGACGTACATAACGTTTTTTTTTGACACAGTTCTAAGAATTAAACATTAAAAGATTAACAATTAAATTTAATTTTTATATACTTACATTCAATAAATATTAAAATTATTAAATATTAAAAATGTATTTATTATGTCAAATTGACAAATGGCGAAAATCAATTTATGGAAGGTAAGTAGGTAACGTGAAAGTAAAAATTCAGCAGAAAAAAACATCGATAAAACTAATAATTAAAAATGAAATTAGAAATTTAGAGTTTTGTAGTCTAAAAAAAGTTGTGATAAGTTTATTTGATTAATAAGTAACAAATTTAGAAAATCTAAAGTTCTTATTTCCTTTTTAATTATTGCTTTTTAGCTTTGTTATTTTTTTTTTGTATTTTTGTTGAATTTATATATTTTACTCTCATGCCACCTTGAATAAATTTAGTATCATTATTTGTCAATTTGACATAATAAATTACATTTTAATATTTAATAATTTTAATATTTATTGAATGTAAGTATATAAAAAATTAAATTTAATTAGTAATTTTTTATAATGTTTATTTCTTAAAATTGTGTATTATCCAAAGGTGACTTTTATACAGAGAGTTAGTAAACAAGTTCGACAAACTTAAAGGGATCGTTCTGCATAAAATAATGACAATTTACTATATAAACGTGTACGCAAATGCTTTGTTTTGACATACTATACGGGTTGTTTATTTTATTTAGCTAATTAATTTATTTATTTATTGCTCTGAAACCGGTTAATGAGATATTCCAAATTAAAAATCATTTTTGAATTTCTCGTTCAAGAGAGAGAAAAGAAAAATATGGACAGAAGAGACAGTAAAAAATATAAAGAGAAAATGGAAGAAGAAATGGAAATATCAGGAGAGATGGAAGAAGATATTGAGAGAATACTAATAAAAATGAAGGAGGCGACGGAAAAGAGAAAGTACAGAAAAAAAAAAAGAATTAGGAAACAAGAAAGAATGGTGGAACAAAGAGTGTGATAAGGGAAAAGAGAAGTGAGGAAAGGAAGACGAAATTGGAAAACAGGAAAGATAGAGATAGAACAATACAAAAGTAAAAGCAAATTTCAAAGAAATATGTGAAAGAAGAAAGAAAGAATATAAAACACAGATGGGGAAAAGGATAGAACAAATAAAAATGAGGGACAAGCATGGGAATTTATTAACCAAAGAAGGGGAAACAAAAAGGATGGAAATAAAAATAGAAGGAAACGAATGGGAAGAATACTGCAAGAAAATGTTAAAAGGAACGGAAGAAAAGTAACAAGCAAAGAGATGGAGAGGACAAAAATAAGGCATAGAGAAGGCGGGATAGAAAAAGAGGAGATGGAGAGAGCAATAGAAAAAGTGAAAATAGGGAAAGCAGAAGGGACGGATGGAACGCAAGGAGAACAATGGAAATACACTGGAGAAAAATGAGAGAACAGCTAAGAAGGATATACGAAAGAATATGGAAAGGAGAAGGAATACCCGAAAATGGAAGGAGGCAATAATATGCCCAATATACAAAGGAGGGGATACAAAACAAGTGAAAAATTACAGAGGGATAAACCTAACGAATGTGGGATACAAGATATATGCTGAAATTATAAGAGCAAGATTAGAAAACAATTAGACGAGAAGAAAATTATCCCAGACTGGCAAAACGGATTTCGAAAAGGAAGAGGGACGATAGATAATATTTACATACTAAAACACCTAGTTAATCAAGAAATAGAAAAGAAAAGAGGAAAGGTATTTGCTATATTTTTGGACATTAAGGCAGCGTTCGACAACGTGGAAAGGGAACGATTATGGAAAATTATGGGAGAAGTGGGATAGACAAGGATGTGAAAGACGCAATAGAGGAAATATATGAGGAGACAAAATGTAGAACGAGAGTGGGAATGAAATTGGGAAGAGAGTTTTGGACGGAAAGAGGGCTAAAGCAGGGATGTCCATTAAGCCCTAGCCTATTTTCAATATATATTAGAGATTTAGAAGAAGAAATGAAGAAAATCAGGTAGGAGGAATTGTAATTGGAAGAAAAAGGTATGGGTGCTGGCGTATGCGGACGATATTGTCGCATTAGCGTCAAAGGAAGAAGAGATGAGAGGGGTGATTAAAGTTTTGAAAAGCTACCTGGAGAAAAAAAATTAGAAGCAAATGTTGAGAAAACGAAAATAATAGAATTTAAGAAGAGAAAAGGAAGACCAAAGGAAAATAAATGGTGGTGGGGAGGAAGAGATAGAGAGAGTAGATAAGTATAGATATTTAGGGTACACTATTAGATATGACAATAAGGATGGGGATCACATAAAAGTGTTGAGACAGAAAGGAAATAAAATAGTCGGGCAAGTATGGGGATAGGAGAAAAACATTTGGAAAGGATGTAAGAAAAAGAATATGGATTTTTGAGAGGCTAGTAAGAAGTGTGATGTTGTATGGGGCGGAGATTTGGGGATGGAAGGAATGGGATGAACTGGAGAAGATTCAGGAAAAATATGGTAAGTGGACGTTAGGACTTGAGAAAGAGACACCGGGTTATATAGTCGAAGAAGAACTAAAACTAGAAAAAATAAGGATACAAACAGGAAAGAGAGCTTTAAGGTATGAAGAAAAAATGGTGAACAGAAAAGATAACGAGATACTCTTTGAATGCTGGAAAGAAGTGGATGGGCAGAAAAGGCGATATGGAGAAGAAGAAAGAAGAAAATATTATGAACGATGCGGGTATGCGAGAGAAGAGATCAAGAGGTTAAGACAAGAAGGAAGGCTTATGGAGGAGGAGATAATAGCAAGGGATAAGGACGTACAAATACAAGAAAGAAGAGTAAGAATAAAAGAAGGTAAATATAACGAGAAGTATAGACAAATTACAACAGAAGAAGTGCCGAAGTACATTACAGACGGTAGAAGCCTAAAAGAAAAAAGAATTATAGCAAGATTTAGAGCCGGTAATGAAGAGTATGGAAACAAGTATTGGAGGGGTGAGGAGGAGAGAATGTGCAGGCTGTGTGGAGAGGAATGGGAGGATATAACACACATGAAAGACGGTGCGCAGAGCTGAGACGTGAGGAAACAGAATGGAAGACGCTGCTAGGGGAGAAGGGAGAGGGGATACAATGGATGAGGGAACTGTTGGAGAGAAGGAAATGGATAGATGATAGGAAAAAGAAATTTGAAGTTAAGTTGATTTGTAAATAAAATAAAATACCGATTCTTTTGTTATTTAAAAAAACAAAATAAATATATATTGATTGATTGAATTTCTGTTCAATTTGTGACAAAATTTTCTGGTGCTTTTTTTCGTATGTGGCGCTGTTTTTATGCAAAAAAAAATTAAACATCTTAACGCGATTTTTTATTTTTAAATACATTATCAAAAAACTACCTAATACAGTAATATTAACACAGAATAATAACAGAAAATAACACCATACGAAAAAGCAAGAGACACTTTTTGCCACAAATTGAACAAGAAATTAAAAAAATCATTTTTAATTCGAAATATTTCAATGTAGTTATTTTTTTTAATTGAAATTATTACCCATATGCGCACCCTGTATAATAAATAATTTTGAAAAGAAATATTGTAATTGAGATTTTAATAATTTGAATACATTAAAAAACATTCAATACATTAAAAAAATTGATCCAATATACGTGTTTAATATCTTAATTTAAAGTATATACACTGTGTACATAAAGCATGGAATATATCCACTTTGGGCTAAGTAAACAATTTTGAGAAAAAAAAAATCCTAAGACAGATTGATTTTTGATTTTAATTTAATAACATTTGTAGGGTAACGATGTCATCGATAATTTTTTTTAAATCGCATACACGAGGTATGTGCGAAGTTGAATAATAGTAATCCAGAAAACCTATAAGTCAGTCAACAGTAAGCAAAATTGAAATGAAAAATTTAGGGAGTTTGGTACCGTAGGAAAACCCTAGGTAAGTCCAGCACTTGTCAAGAATATTAAAATAAACGATTTATTGGATATGGAAGAAAAAATTCACACAACACGTCCGGCAACTCAGTCGACACTATGATGAACCTTTCACTACTATTCATAAAGTATGAAAAAGTAGCATCCCTTTAAGGTGTCGGTCCGGAATTGGACCATGTCGTCAGCAAACGTAAAGAAACTGAAAGAAGACTAAGTGATCAGGTAAAAACTACCACATATAGAAAAGATTAATTCTTATAAAGATAACTGGTTCAGACTTGAAAGCGAAGAATTTCCTAGAGTAGAACGAAATAAATCCGCAAAGGTGAATGTTTGAAACGCATCACAAAATTGTGTTGCAATGTTTGATTATTCTTATACTCCCTCTTATTTTTCAATTGCGAAAGAAAGAAGATTTTGCGATCACAAGGGAAACTTTAAAATCTAGCTCATGACCATTGTCGAAATGACGCGGACATTTTTGGTGTTTTACTGAAAATATTGTATACCGTGTGTCCCAGGGAGAACGCAACATAGGATTTTATCAAGGCAAAATATAGAACCGATCTACTTGTGCTATGATATTTTTCACCGTCGCGATACGACGTGCGTTGTCAGTGTCAGCTGAAGTAAGAAAGAGAGAGCGGTTTGTGTGTGTGTGACGATTGTCATGTTCACCACAACTGTAATATTCTTTTGACATTTCTCAACCTAAAAATTTATTATTTTATTTTTTTGCGAAAATTTAATTGCTTTGATGTGATCGCTTTCAAGTAACTACAACTATTTCTTTAAATAATTACGCATAATTATTTTTGTAAATTAATTTTAGGTTATAAACAAAAAGTACATTGTGGTGCTTAGTATTATAATAGTAGATTATTTTACTAGGGAGTTAAACAATATAATTGTTGAGCTTAAAAGTTGGCTGGCGAGGCGTCAGCCGAGACAGCAAATTAAGCAAAAACAATTACATTTTTTTAACCCAAGTGAAATATATTATTTTTCTTCAATCGTTTATTGCTAGTTTTCATGTGTTATTTTCAAATTTTCGAGATTCTCGAGTGTTATAGTGACGTTTTATTCAGAACGAATGAAGTTGGTACTTTACTGTTACATTCATAATATGACATAACCGAGGTACCAACCTCTAAATAGTTGTGAAAAACAAAATAACTGTTTTGCTTTTAATGTCTAGACAGTAAAAAAGTTTTAGCGTCTGCCAGTAGTTCAATAATATGACGTTTTATTGTCGCTTGAAGAAAAAGAATATTAAGCTGATTTAAGATGCGTTATATCAATATGATTAAAAGTGCCTATTAAAGTATAATTATGTAAACGGATTCAGGTTTCATTTTTATACAGCATGTTAAGAACTTCACGATATAAGATAGATACTTGTGTAAAACACGATAAAGGAAGAACCAGGAGACGACAATTTCATAGGCAAGGAATATTATTATTTTAGTACCTACCTAAAAACTGATTCAACTTAATATTATTTGCAGGAGTCGTACAAGCTAAATGTAGGTAAACAAAAATGTTGTGATTATTTGAGAATGCCAAATAGTTAACAGCTTTGAATGTTTGAACCTCGGTTTGAACTCAAAAAAGAATAAGGTTTGTATTTTTAATTATTTTCTTTGTTTCATATTCTAAATTTCAGATCATAAATTTAAATCTCTGCAAATGCACACATGAGATCTATGCACACAATCGCCAAACCTTTGTAAAATGAATTTAATTTATGTTTAGTAATAAAATTGACTTTCTTTGAAAGTCGTGTAAAATTCTTTTTTGTGATGTTTTGGTAGGTATGTTGAAGTGAAAGCTACATTTTATTTAAGCCAGCAACTGCTTATATTAAATGCTCAAACTGCTGTCCATTTACTGCTAAACAATGCCCTAATCGATTATAAAAATTGCGTTGCACATTAGAGATTACGTTTGCCGGAACATTAAAGCAAACTTCTACAATTCTGTCCTTTAATGACTCGACAGTGATGTGTGGTCGATCTGAATACACTTTAGAGGCAATGTATGACCATAAGAAAAAGTCATTAGGAGACAAATCTGGTGATCTCAGTGGCCAAGCCAATTTCACCACCTCTTCCAATCCAAGTTCTGGGCAACGCATCATTTAAGAGGCCTTTTACCAGATTAGCACTATGAGCTGACACCCATCGTGCTGATACCAAACAACAGTATCCTCTTCAGCAACTTCGTGTAATGATGGTAGCACATGCTCAATTAATAGGTCACGGTACTTAACAGCAGTAAGTGTACCCTCAATAAAAAAAACTGATTACTGATTGGGGATATTGGGGTGAGCTGGTATAAACAGATGAGGGTTTTCTGTGCTCCAAAAAACGGTAATTTTGAATGTTTGGTGTTCCATTTAATGTAAAAGTGCATTCATCAGTAAAACACAGATATTTAATAAAGTTATCGTCATTATTAGATTTTTCCATTAAAATATCACAAAATTCTTGTCTTTTTTCAGCATCCGTTCTGATAATCTCTTGATGTTGAGAATGGTAGGACTTATACTTGTGTTTCTTTAGTATTCTATGTACAAGACTTTACTTAGAACGCAATCAACACTTAGTGGTAGGTTTGAAATACTCGCATGACTGTACTAGCACTTGGAATCGGTCGATCTTGAAAAAGTGCAGCAAATAATGCTGAACTGTTTATATAGCTTTCACCACTGCATACCCATTTAACCATTTGAACTTTTTCAGCAGTTGTATACACACTCATTATTGCAGAAAGTTATAAAAGTAGCGCTAATAATTCAAATTTAAGTTGGTTGCTGCAACTTCAGAGCAATCAAAATGACACATACCGACGTCGCATTGGTTGAAAATTTCAAAGCACTAGTAGATCCATTCTATATTTTGCCTTAATAAAAGTCCTATGTTGCGTTCTCCGTGGGACACACGGTATACTAAGATAAATTAATGATTAATTACGCAGAGAAGTGATCCATGTGTAGCAATTTTTATAGTGTTTATAACTTTTGCAATTGCAGGATTTTAATAAAAAAAATAGATAAAAACCCCGCGATAGTCGGACGAGACCAGGGGTAAAGAAACCCTGGCAGACCCCCGCCATCTGTGACCCACCTGAGCTAATTCAATTCCCCTGCTACCATTTCCTAAATCCAACTTCATATACTTTTGGCTATGGCCCAGCACCTATTGGCCGAGTCTATAGAAGGATAAAGAAACAGATAAATTTTGAATCTTAGTATATAGATTAGTAGTGAGTAATTTGTTGCACTTTAAGCGCACGACATGGTTTGTTATTAATAATAAAGTTCATCAAGGTAGCTTCATATTTTTATAAGCAACAAATTTTCTGCATTTTTTAAATATCGATTTTGCTCCATAACTTTAAATCAATAGCAATGTCATTTGCTTGCAAGCTGTGCCAGAAGATTATTGCTCCTAAACGCTCTCACTTAGGTGTCAAATTGTTTTTTATAGCATCATATCTCTTGTGCTGACTTATATGTTGATAGATCAAGTTATTACCTTGATGGAGGTCGTTCGTATTATGATTATTTGATGGGTTAAGGAGAACAAATATTCATCGATGAATCCCAATGATTGATAATAATAATTGAATTGGTAATAAATAAATCTTTGTTTTTACTTTCATTTAATTTTAAAAATAAAATCACTAAGGTGTTTCAAGCGGAGCAGTACCCAAATGCCACATAGAGTCAGCACTTACAATACTTTGGAACTTTAAACAGTAAATTTTAGGTAATGTTCTGAAGTTGCATTGTTGTGATTACTATAATTATATACAGTTAGTCATATTTGAGGATTGTTGTTTATAGTTTTGTGTAACAAACGTCGTGTTTTTTTGTTTATCATTATTTGCTGTACAGAGATATTTAATACCACAAGTGCAAACTCAGCTATTTGAATATGCCGCCGGTTTAATTTCGTCAAGATCGAAATCGAAAATCAAAACCAAACAAACAATTGAATTGTGACAATTGAAACTTGATTGTCTCCGATATCAATGATAGTAAATTATCTTTTAAAACTATAACATATTTAGGACTGATCTATTAATGGAGTAACAAAGTCGTGGCGATGGTTTGTAGCTAAAACAAATTTTAAGATTATTAATACTGTAACTAATATTAAACAGATCTATGTGAAAATAAACCTACATCATGAGGTATATATCTTCGGGGATTGTTTACATATCTTTTAATTCCAATTTGAATGTACCTATATGCTTCTTTATGTGATACTCCCAAAGATATGAGAGAGCCATGCCGGTCGGACAAGTTTTTACGGATGGGTGATTTCAATTTACCTAATGACATCTGGCATTGTGATGATATGATGTGGGTGTAAAGATCCAAGTCCTGGGGCTGATCTCTTGATCTCATCTACTAAAATAGTAGAGAACATTTTTGAAGGTATGTAAATGAAATCACTTTGGAAGGGTAAGAACAATTTAATTTTGATCAGTTTTTTTGCTTTGTTCATTTTTCATCTAAATAGTTCAGCTTCGGTGTGGTTTGAACTAGAATCCGATGTCAATTGTAATTATTGCATTTATACAGTTTCTGATTCTTTAGCACTGATACTTCAAAAGATCCATAGTGAAATCTACTTCTCCAAATAAATGGAAAAATAGTTCTCTGTATCTAATTTATAATTCAGGAGATAGATCTGATGTTTGTAACTTTTTGTCTTGTATCGAAAAAATTTTTATAAACTTCTAACACGCCATTTAATGTGGTGTTGCAAGGATATTATTGTTACTGAACAATATGGTTTCATTTCTGACAAATTGACAATAACAAATTTACCGCTACTCCACGATGATTTAATTAGAGCGCTGAAGAAATTTTCAACTTGATGTCTTCTATACCGAATTTTCAAATGCCTTTGATTGTATTTAATATACCTGAAGTTTTCTTATTCCCATAATTATTTGTCTTTCTCTGGTTCAATTTAACTTTATTTAATAAAGTGCATCATAATTCGATAATTTATCTTTCATCTTCTTTTCTTCTTCTTTTCAAACAAGGTTATTATTTATTATCTTTATTGCAGCACTCAGTGTATCAAAAGCACCTTTTCCGTTAGAAACTTTCAAATAGTTACAAGTACCACAATTAAATTTCATGAAAATAAGTTTTGAAATCAAAGAATAAATTATTCAATATTCCATTCTCTAAGTTCTAATAGTACATAGGTAAGGAATACTGCAAAGATTTTTTCCTTCACTTTCAGAATTTAATTTGTAGGAATATAACTCTAACAAATCCATGTGTACTGCAACAACCTCTTTATGACACAATCCGTTTTTTTAATTGCTGAAACTTATGTCGTATTCTAAAAACATGTGGACTGTGGACACAACATTTGAGCTCAAAGTTGGTATCAACTCGACAAGTATACCTTCTTCTACCGTTTTTACTGGTTTGTTTCTTGTATTTTCTTTCCATTAATTTTCAAGTTCTTTTTTGTTAGTTTTCTATGCAAACTACTTAACTTATCTGCGACCTCTCCTGCATTAATTGCATTTGGCTTGTCATGTTTCACAACCGTTATTCATGCACAAGAATTATTCAGTATTGCAACAGACTGCAGATCTGGGTTTATAGGATATTGATGGTGTTGAACGTGATAAGTATGAAAATTTTTTTGGTAACACCTTATTTACAAGGGTCTTCAGAGCTTCAACGTTATCTGATATTTGTCGTACTCCAATGTTTACGGCTAACGGTTCAGTTGAAAGACAGACATGTTTAGCAAATTGCAGAGAATTTAATTCTACATCAATCAGGGAAAAATATACAGGGTGTTCCATTGGATTTTATCAACTTATTTATTAATTTTAATTACGAAGTTTGACATTTTTTCCTCATACCTAAAAATTATAACTAAAATATCGAAAACCGATGATGTTTAAAATTGATATCTCTAAAAATATTGCTTTTGGGTAAGACTCGTATACATAGAGTTTCCGGAGTTTTTCACGTAGATTTAGAATAAAAAGCATATGTTTTCATTTAAAATGTCACAGTTAACAGGTGGGACACCCTATATAATTGAAAGTATTTTTTAAATTGTAGTGACTAAGAAATGTAAAAAATGATTTAAAAGCGACATCAAAATTAAGCGTACTAACAAGGACATACAGTCAATATTTAAGAAAACACAGAAAATTTAAAAACCTCAATAATACAGTTAGTTGTCAGTTCCAAGTTTGGTTTTTAACAGAACAGAATTATATCAAATCAAATTTATTTGCTCCTTTTAATTAACAAACGGATTCGGTTCTTTTACACAATTTGTTTGCGACACTTAAAGTATTAAAGAAATTAATTAAATAAATATTAAAACATTTCTACCCACTCCCTTTCATTTTTTATAACTTATTCTATGTTCAACATATATTTTTAAACTAAGAAAAATGCCAACAGTTAACTATAACGGCATGTGTGTTATCTTGGCTTTATCGGCAACGTATGGTACAAGCATTAAAGCTATCGCTTAGATAGCGCTTTGCACTTTAACACACACATGCCGTTACAGTTAACTGTTGGCATTTTACTTAGTTTATACTATTCATACGTGTCAATGTTTACACGAGATGTCGTAAAGACACACATTTTACTTATATATTTTTAACTATCTCCTTCTTTCTACCACTGCCATTATCAAATCGGCTCTTTCCACATTTTCCTCAGTAGTTTCCTCCTCCTTCATTCTACCATTGTTACTCCATTGCATCCCTCTAACAGATGTTCTATGCTTTTCTAGGTTTTCTCACACATTCTGCCGTTCTCTCTTTATTACAATTTCTTCATATCCTAACCTAAACCTGGCTAACATCTTCTTTCTTCCCCTCTGTTAAATTCTTAGGCATCCTATTTTTCCTGATTTAGTTATTTTTTTTTATTACTATCTCTCTTTCAATTTATATTTTGTTACCCATTAGCATTTTTATTTCCTTTCTTGCATATCATCCTCTTTAATAATTTTCTATCTTTTCACCCGTATTTTATTTTTTTCCATCTTATTATTTTCCAACATTCATACAGTAGTTCGTTGTCTTTCTTGTTTTCAATCCTTTCCTTCAGTCTCAATTGATTGAACTTTTTATCTTTTCCAGTTTTAGCTCATCTTCTAATAAATATCTTGGAGTTTTACTATCCACTAACGTCCATCTCCAGTATTTTTATTGTATGCTTTCCAATTCCTCTTATACCTTCCACTTTTCTATACATTGTTAAACTTTTAAATAGTTTTTTAAATATGACTTTCTCTTAACTTGCATTTCCACGTATTCTATCTCTAATTCACCAGACTTGTCCTAATATTCTAAATCCTTTGGATTGTAGTAATTTTATTTGATCTTTATCTTTGTTATCATATTTGAAAGTGTTTCCCAGATATGTGAAATTTTTCTACTTACAAGTCTCCCCATCACCTTTTTCTTTTCCTTTTAAGCGCTTTAAAATAAAAAAAAAGTATGGTGATCAGTACTTTACAGTAACTCATAGTCAACAAGAAAATCATGTTGTTTGAATAATCACCATTCCTGACCCTAACAAAAATAACAATTAACTATTTTCGGCTAGCTTTCTTCTCTCTAAATACTTCTTCATAACCCTTATTTCCTCTTTCATCCCTTCTCTGCAAATATTACAATATCGTCTGCATATGCCAACAGCATTACCACTTTCCTTCATATATTTATTCCTCTCGTCTGTTGTTTATGTGTTCCTCTTTTATATCTCTTAAAAATATTGAGAAAAACTTATCCAAGGGATACTCTGCGTTAACCCTTTTCCCGTCCAAAATTCTTTCCCCAATCTTTACTTTTTGGCGTCAATTTGTTTTCTCTACCAACTCCTATTATGTCTTTGTTTATTCTACTTTTTCTCGTTATCTCTTTTACTATTCTCTTTTCTATTCTATAAAAATATTACTCTGATGTATTCTATCTCAAATTTACCATACTTGTCGTAATATTCTATTTTATTTGCATTGTGGTTCCTTTGTTTGATCTTTATCTTTGTTATCATATCCCAGATACGTGAAATTTTTCTATCTATAAGTCTCCCCATCACGATTTATTTCTTTTCCTTTTTTCCTTTTTAAGCGTTTTAATCCAAATAAAAAATATAGAAGGTGATCAGTATTCTACAGTACTTCATGGTCAACAAGAAAGCCATGTTGTTTGTGATAATCACCACTCCCGGAGCCTAACAAAAATTACAATTAATTATTTTCGATAGCTTTTTCTCTCTAAATACTTCTTTATTTTCTTTTATCTCTTCTCTGCAAAAATTATAATATCGCCTGCATATGCAAATAGTACTACCATTTTCCTTCTTATCTCTTTATTCCTCTCGTCTGTAGATTCCTCTTTTATATCTCTTAAAAATATTCAAAAACACTTTGGATTTAAAGAATACTCCTGCATTAACCTTTTCCCAGTCCAAAATTATTTCCCCAATGCTTACTTTTGGCATCATTTTTATGTTCTCTATCGGTTCTATTATGTCTTTGTTTATTCTACTTTTTCTCATTATCTTTCTTAATATTCTCTTTTCTACTCAATAAAATATTACTCTGATGTCTATAAAAATCGCATCATTCTTTTTTTTCCTTTCTTTTCAATTTCCTTGTTAACTACGTATTTTAATCAAAGGAAAGGAACACTAAACTGCAGCGCTGATGATGATAGCTTAGCTATTGAAACACGTGTCCGAGTAAAGTTGATGGTGCAGTTTTTAGTGTTTTTCTGTTTGTTGCGTATTTTAAAATATATGTACTGTCTATCATTAGCCTTCTCGTTTTTCTAAGTTTGCTTTTAAAATTTTAGCGTATACTTTATATCTCAGCGTTCAGTAGACTTAGTCCTCTATAATTTTTTACCCTCCTTTAGGTATTGGGCGTATTATGTCTGTTTTACAACTTTGCATCTGTAGATTTTATTAATATTTAATTTATGTGTAACATTATTTGTAGATGTCTTGTAATTGGGCATTAATTTTCTTGTTAGGGAATAAAGAATTAGAGAATTTGTACAATAGTGACCTGACACTCGAGTTCCCTCACTCCTGAAGAGTCTCAAACTGACGAAACAGCTGTCGAGTGATTTTCGGTGTTATTGTACAACCTCTTGCGAACTTACAGCAGGCGATTCGAGTTTGTTATTTTTGCCAACACGTAGTTGGCTATAATAATTGAAGGATGGACTTAAGTAACTGCTAAGACATCTATCTAATAATTTTCGGGCGTGTTCCGTTAACACGAGACGACACTATGTGTGCAACACTTATTATCTTTCAGAAATCCTCCTTCATTCCATATTCTTTCCGAAAGCTCTTTTTTTGTTATTTGTTATTATCAATTGGTCAGAAATGGAAACCATATTGTTCAGTAACAATAATATCCTTGCAACACCACATTAAATGGCGTGTTAGAAGTTTATCAAAAAAATTTTCGATACAAGACCAAAAGTTACAAACATCAGATCTATCTCGTGAATTATAAATTAGATACAAGAACTATTTTTCCATTTATTTGGAGAAGTAGATTTCACTATGGATCTTTTGGAGTATCAGTGCTAAAGAATCAAGTTTATTTTCACATAGATCTGTTTAATATTAGTTGCAGTATTAATAATCTTAAAGATTTGTTTTAGCTACACGCCATCGCCACGACTTTGTTACTCCATAAATACGATCAGTCCTAAATATGTTATAGTTTCATAAAGATAATTTACTATCACTGATATCTGAGACAACCAAGTTTCAATTGTCACAAATTAATTGTTTGTTTGGTTTGATTTTCGATTTCGATTTCGGTCTTGACAAAATTAAACCGGCGGCAAATTCAAATAGCTGAGTTTGCACTTGTGGTATTAAATATCTCTGTACAGCAAATGATAAACAAAAAAAACACGACGTTTGTTACACAAAAACTATAAACAACAATCCTCAAATATGACTAACTGTATATAATTATAGTATCACAACAATGCAACTTCAGAACATTACCTAAAATTGACTGTTTAAAGTTCCAAAGTAATACGATAATACGAACGACCTCCATCAAGGTAATAGCAGTCTATCAACATATAAGTCAGCACAAGAGATATGATGCCATAAAAACAATTTGACACCTAAGTGAGAGCGTCTAGGAGCAATAATCTTCTGGCACAGCTTGCAAGCAAATGACATTGCTATTGATTTAAAGTTATGGAGCAAAATCGATATTTAAAAAATGCAGAAAATTTGTTGCTTATAAAAATATGAAGCCGTACCTTGATGAACTTTATTATTAGTAACAAACCATATCGTGTGCTAACGTGCAACAAATTACTTACTACTAATCTATATACTAAGATTCAAAATTTATCTGTTTTTTTATCCTTCTATAGACTCGGCCAATATAGATGCTAGGCCAAAGCCAAGTATATGGTTGGATTTAGAATATAGCATAGGGGGCGAATTGGGGGTGGGTCTGAGTGGCGAGGGGTCTACCAGGGTTTTTTACCCTGGTCTCGTCCGATATAGAGGAGGTTTTATCTATTTTTATTAAAATCCTACAATTGTAAAAGTTATAAACACTATAAAATTGCAACATATGGATCACTTCTCTGCGTAATTAATAATTAATTTGTCTTAGTATATAAAAATATTTTTAGTAAAACACCAAAATGTCCGTGTCATTTCGACAATGGTCATGAGCTAGATTTTAACGTTTCCCTTGTAATCGCAAAATCTTCTTTCTTTCTCAATAGAAAAATCAGAGGGAGTATAAGAATCATCAAACATTGCAACACAATCTTGTGATGGGTTTCAAACATTCACCTTTGCGGATTTATTTTGTTCCAACTCTAGGAAATTCTTCGCTTTCAAGTCTGAACCAGTTATCTTCATAGGAATTAATCTTTTCTATATGTGAAGGTTTTTGCCTGATCACTTATTCTTCTTTCAGTTTCTTTACGTCTGCTGACGACATGGCCCAATTCCGGACCGGCACCTTAAAGGGATGCTACTTTTCATACTATATGAATAGTAGTGAAAGGTTCATCATAGTGTCGACTGAGTTGCCGGTCGTGTTGTGTGAATATTCTTCTATATCCAATAAAACGTTTATTTTAATATTCTCGACAAGTGCTGGATTTCCTTAGTTCTTCTACGGTACCAAACTCCCTAAATTTTTTTTTCAATTTTGCTCACTGTTGACTGACTTATTGCTTGTTCTGGATTATTATTCAACATTGCACATACCTTTTGTATGCCATTTAAAAAAAATTCCATATTCTTTCGAAAGCTCTTTCCATTTTCCCCCATCTTCTTCTTCTGTTTCATTTGTTGTTCACCCTATTTCCCATTCGTGCCTAGCAGAACTATTATAGTAAACTGTAAGAACTCAGGGAGTTACTTATTTGAGTGTAGGTTTCAGTGGATTGATTTTTCTGGATATTTTATATTTACCAAAGCACATGCATCTTGTTGGATTTCCATTTTATCGTCATATCTAATTATTTATTATAAAAAACTTTTCTGATATATTTCAATGGCATATAAATGCCTCTATTTGATTTTATATAACTGTATTTTCAAAACTGTTGATTTTTATATTTTTGAAATCGTTATAATTAAAAAAAAGAAAAAACATATAGTATAAAGTAATAACGTTACAAATAGAATGAAAATATAAATCGGCGATTACTTCAAAATATTTTTAATTCAGAAAAGTATTTACTTCATACATTATGTAAACATAATTTGACAAACATCTTAGTCGAGTTTTAACGATTAATTTATGCACCAAATTCTTGATATATTTTCTTATAAATTAGCAAATTATTTAGTTAGCCTAATGTTGATATTACCACCTTGACAACGTTGTTGCAATCAATAACTTGTATGATCCATAAGAATTGGACGTAATTTAAAGTCGTGTTCAGGTATGAGAAATTTTAGAGATACAAGGAAACAAAACTCTAGATTTTCTGAGCAGATTTTGATAGCTCCATAATGCTGTTAAACTTTGTTCGGTGTCTACTATTTTTAATACTGTTTCAAATTTTAAAAAAGTTTAACGTAAAGTAACACGGATGTGTATATTTAAGTTTTACAACGGCATAAATCAATCTATAAGAACAGTACATTGTTCTGAAACTGAAACTGTACATATAGAGTAAAACCACGCCAAGCAAGATATTCTCGTACTTCCTGTAGAGCACAGATATTGCAATTGATTTTGTAGAAGCGGCCGAGAAAAAATTCTAATATCAGAACGTTACACGACAGCTGGTCGATCAAAAGTCTGTCAAAAGTTGCGTTATATAAAAGTATTAATTAATAATATAATTTAAAGAAATTTCAATATTATATACGGTTATTAAAAAGACATTTTTTTCATATTAAGTTGGAATTTTAATCTTTTATATATTTTTAGATCATAACTGTGCGATATAAATTTAATTCTAATCCCGGTAAGTAAAATCACAAAATTTTTAATTTAGGTTGGTGTTAAAATATATACGTACAGTACAAATATATTTAAGTAAACTGTCTACCTTAACATTGTTGAATAAAATAGCACAGTCCATTTACTTTGATTTAAGATTAGAGCAAGCTTCACGTAATGAGAAAGGAAACTCAAAGTTCTAGGGCTACATTTAACTAAAACAGAATTTATTTTTGTGCGAAATAAAAGATTTCTGTAGCGTATCTGGCAATTGTGTTTTTTAGCAACTTAATATTGTTATTGCAGACATTTTCAGTTAAATTGGTCATGTATGTACATTAATGACAATATTTAAGAAAATGCTGGTTTTCTTTTAATATAAATTGAAAATATTATTTAATTAATTATTTTTTTTCTACATAAGTTTTGACTAAATGACCTACGACCTCAAATCGGTTTTTACATTTATTGCAAAACTAACCTTACTAAAAAATTTGTTTATTTATTTATGCAAACAGAACACATACAGGCAAAATACCCACTACCGTGTATTACCATGAAAACTAAATGGAATGCGCTCGTTAAAGTTGAGCATATACATACATAATATTCGTAATAATAAACAAAATAACTGATAATTGCAATGTTCTAAGAGAATAATTAAAAGAAAATATTATTTGAATACAATTTATACTTATTAACAAATTACATTTCAGGTTAAGGAATAAGCGTTGCGTAATTGTTGTATCAATCGCCTCCAAGTAAACATGACATCACTACTACGATTTTCTAGACTTAGTAAACACATAGCCAGTATATGGTAGATTAAAATTTTTCGTTGTAGATAGTTTGCATTTACGTTGGATTCCTCTAACGCTAACCCATTAACATATTGCTATGTTCGCTCTTATTTTTTCTTTAGCAAAGTAATAATATTATTACACTCAATTCTCAAATAGGGTATGGTTCAAAATTATTTATTTATTTCTAGAATTACCCAAAACACTCTCCTTATTCTTTTGTTCACAATGCACCTCTTATTCTGACAACCCATCAATTTCAAACATTAAAGTTAATTAACTTTCAAGAAAAAAAACAAACCGGCCACAAAACAAAACTTAACTCACCTTTTTGTTTAAATCTAAATCCACTGAAATCCACCAGTTAAGAGAGCACTTTACTTTAGTCTTCGAATGGTATACTAGACAACGATTCAACACACAGATATCTATTGTCAAACTAGCAATGATTACGAAACCTAACTACAATAACAAATTTTTTTAAATCCCTAAAACTAAATAGTCACACATTTAACATCAAATTTTGATATATTTTTGTTGATTTTTTTGCGCACTGTCACTAAACAACTTGATCCACCTTCAGTTAATTCACGCACGCGAATTTAACATCGTTTAAAGTTTGTTCGTAAATTGATTATTTGGAAATTAACTTCAAATCTGCTTGCAGGTTCACGAATAGGCATTTTTGTTTATACTCCATTCACGTGGTTGTTAAATTTTTGTTTTCGAACCCCTTTTTCTTTTTATTTATTGCAGGGCACATCTACATGCGTCGACGCCTTAGGTTCAATTCCCCTGTTTCTTCGAACCAACACACAAAAAAACCACAAATACACGAGCTCCGTGTATTTGCGTTACACTTGCATCATGCAAGATAAGCAAAATGCCACCTGCACGCGCCTTTTTCGAAACATCAGCAGCCAAGTTTTTCTTATCGCCGCACTATTAATAAATCTGTTCATTTCTTCACGTTTTTCCCCTCACTTATGGTATCGTTTTCACTTTGATTCCTGTCCACCTTGTGACATTGTGCATTCTTTCACTTTACTACATTTCTAATTACAATTCTTAAGTTTTCCCTCCTTTTTTTCTTTTTTTTAAACTACACCCTTAACACACCTACTACAAAATATACTACTTGAATTTATTTAACAAGAATTGAATGTAAAAGTTGATCAACTTTCAATTTGTTACCAGTGTGCACTCTTTTTTCTATATTTCAAAATAGTTCTTTCTATTTAAATTAAATGAATACTACAGGTGCCTATACCACCTCGACTAAGAATATTTTTTTTTAAAACGCCTCATCAGACCTTTTTCTATTCCTGTTTAATAACCCACAACATTTTTAAGGCACGATTTGAACTACACCCCTTTTTTTTTCTTTCTTTTGAAATCTATTCAATCAACAATGCATTTAGCAAAATTCCTAACCACAACATAAATGCTCCCTTGCTTTTTAAAAGCTAAAGGCATTCTTTACTTTTAAAATCACCTATCCTTTCTATTTTATTTGTATCCGGTTCATCACCTTCAAACAGCAGTGTCCAAAACCCAATACCAACACCTATGTCTCTGTGAAGAAACACATTTGCCAGCATCCAAATAGACCTGCCACTATTCAGTGACATTCCTTCAATCACTTAACCTAATCTAGAGATTACTCACTAAACCTACGATTATCTAAACTCTAATTTGTTAATTAAACCAATCTACTCTTCTCTACCATTCTTCCATACCCACGGGGTATAACATATTTATATGAAACTTTCCCCTAACTCGTTCACTATTTACATGCTTCAACTCATATGTATCATTAAATTTTTTGCTTAATTAAGTATGGGCCCTCGAAAAGGAGATAATAATTTTACTGAAATAATAATGTTTCTGTGTGTTGCAACTCTTAACTTTCTTAAATACCACCATTTCTCCTATATTAAATATCAACCTTCCTTTTCTTACCATTTTCCCTTTTTCCTATTTCAAAATACTTCTTTCTTTTTAAGTGAAACTTTTCTTGAACCTTCTTTAACCCAACAATCAAAATTATCATCTTTAAACTCGCCTATTTCAATGCCTATCTGTAACTATCCCTTCATTATATGCATTGGCATTTTCAATGACCGTTATGAGGACTCATTTGATACTTTTCTATTTTTGAAATATCTCATCCAATTCAACGAGTCTATCGTAAAATACCATAATCCTTACGTATTTCGTTAACTTCTGAATGTATCTCTCCCATTGGATTCCCTGGGTCCTTGATGCTGCGAAACACACCTTTATTTCTAACATTAGTCAAATGCTGATGAATCCTTTATTATTAAAATACGTTGCATTGTCAACCAAGATCCTTTTTGGTTTCAACTTCATTAATAAATTTTTTCAACTGTATTCGTCGCGTGCTTCATGTTGCCAGAATGTTTACCTCAACAATAATTGTGTTTTTCTTGTTCGTATGTGTCCATATTCCAAGTGTAATACCTTTATATCATTACTTTAATGTAACTCTCACTGTATTTACGCTACCTTTCAATTTCCCAATTTTTTCTTACATAAAATTTCATCCACAACTTCATATCCTCTTGCTCTGTATCTTTCCTCATGTACATTATTTTTCAGTTCCGGTATCCACGGATCTCTTCCTTGTCTTTTATTATTTCTTTCTCATCTCCTTTAATCTATTCACACCTATTATGACTTCATTCAACTTGCGTTTACCTTGGTCTTCCTTTCTCGATAAACTATCCACCACCACATTTCTCTTACCCGGTATATGCCTAATTTCAAAATTGTATTCTTGTATTAACAGCGTCCACCTATAAATTCGGTTATTCGCAAAACGAGTGTTCATTAAATGTATAAGTGCCCCATGATCCGTCTCAATCACAAATTTATTTCCAGTTAAATAATATTTTAATGTTAAAATAGCAAACACAATTGCTGCCATTTCCTTTTCTGATACCTATAATTCCTTTCATGTTTTTTTAACGTGCTACTCACAAAACTTATAGGTACTTCAACCCCTTTACTTACTTGAGTTATTTCTGCGGCAATGGCGTAATCACTTGCATCTGACCCTTAAGGTAAATAGACTATCATAGTCGGATGATAAATTCCTGTGTTTTGTATGAATTCCTCTTTCATCACTTTAAATCTTTCCTCATGTTCCCTGTCCATTCCGTTTCTGCTCCTTTTTAATAATCTTTGGAATATTTCTACTGTTTTTGCTAAATTCGGAATTAGTTTCCAGGAAATCTCTCAATGTCCGCAAATTTCGAGGCCTAGGATAATTTTATATTTCACTGATTTTTCTTTGTCAATTTTAGGCCTTTCAAATTAATCTTGAACCCTAAAAATTTTACTTAATCTTTATAAAACTCACATTTTTCTTTATTTAATTTCAAACCATTCTTATTTAATTCCCTTACAATTATTCTTAAATGTTGTTCATGTTTTTTTCATTGTCACTCACGATAATTATATCATCTATATAATGACTACAGAAATCTTCATATTTGTCTATAATTTCTTGCATGACTCTAACCAATGCTGCACTAGATGTGGACAATCGAAAATTACGACTTTAAACTGATAAATATTTCCATCGATCGAAAACCTTGTATATTGTCTTGATTTTTCATCTAAAGGTATCAACCAAAAGGAATTTTTAGATCCAATTTGCTAAAATATCTTTTATTCCCAAACATTCCTAAAATATTTTCAATCTTCTTTGGCGTTTTTATATTGTGGTACCGTTCTATTATTTATTTGGCGTGCATCTAAGCATAATCTGATATCACCATTCCCTTTCTTCACAACTACAATCGGATTTATAAATCTGGTTTTGCCCTTTCAATAATCCCACCTTCTAACATCGACGTAATCTCCTTCTTAACTAGCTCTCTATATTTAAATGGAACAGGATACGATTTATTATAAAACGTAGTGTGATCATTAACTTCTAATTTATGTGTATAATGCTTTGCTAATCCTTGATTTCGTATTCAGTAACTCCTTATTTTCATTTAATATTTCGATCACAATTCCTTTGTATTTTTCGTACATTTTACATCAATTTTGTAATCTTCCATTTCCATATTATTAATATTTATCTATTCCTTTTCATTTCTAACGCTTCATCAGAATATTTTTTCTTTGTGCATTGGCACATTGATTTGCTTCCATATCAAGTTTTTCTTTTCAAAATTAATGATCATCTCGTAATTTCCCAAAAAATTCATTCCAATAATCATGTCAAAGTTCATATCAGGAATAACCAAAAATTCCCTTCACAATCGCCCTCCGATGTTAATCACACTCTGTAATTGTCTGCATACTGTGCTGATTTTCTTTTTGTTGGACGTTACCAAATTCATCCTTTTACAGGTGTTATACTTTTTCTAAATGTTTCTAAATTCCTGCCTACAATTGCGCTATTTATTAATGAAAACTCCGCCCACTATCTATCAACGCCTTCATTTTTATTATTTTAAATTAATTGAATTAACGGCAAACTATCTAATAAACTAAAATTTTTGTTATTATGCCTAATTTTTCAACTCTATCGGTATCTTGACTTTCATATTCAAAAATTCTCGCGGGTGCATATAATTATTACTAATCAAGATTCCTTCATTTAAAATCCTGGTTATGTATCTGCGCACCATTAAATTTTATTTTGTGCATTTCCTTCTTCTCTGATGTTTATTTACTCTAATATCCTTGTTTTCGTCTTCGTTCCTTTTCTTCTGACCTTCCTTTTATATCGATCATTCCTTTCATCATAATTGTTGTTTCCTCGTTTATAGTATCCATTATATTGCGGTCCCGAATATCTATATTTTCGTTCGTAATTTATAGAATGACTTAGAAAATTATAATTTCCTTTATTGTAACTGTGTTGCTGACTGCTCGCATTCCCGTTGGTGGGTGTTTATAGCGGTAACTGTCATAAATCTCGACCTTGTGCTCGACCTTCCTCAACTTCCTGTTGTCGTTGCGCCTCCGTTAGGTAACTCGATCTCTGTGCTTGATATCCATATGTACTTTTAAAATATTTATTAATCGGTCAAATTCATTTATCTCTTCAATTATGATTTTATTTTTCACTTCCACTTCGAATTGTCCAGCCAGAATGTCGATGATTGCCTTTTCATCCGTTAGTTCCTCTAGTTGTTTAAATAGATAAATTTTGTTCAACGCATATTCTTCCCTGCTGCCGTTTCTTTTATCGTACGCGCTTCCGTATACCTCCGCTTTCATCGCGGCTTTCTCTTTTGCGCCCTAAAAATTTTTCAAAATCCTTGTTTGATACTTGAAACGACGTAAGTTCTTCCTCCTTTGCTTTGTACCAAATTTCAGGTTCTCCTCTCATTGCCTCTTTATTAATTCCTTTTTCCATTCCTCCGTCAAATCTTCTTCCCATTTGTTTTCTAATTTTATTCAAATATGCCCCTAATTCTTTTAAAATACTTTAGGGTGATCCTTCTTACTAGGTCGGAATTTTGGTGCGTCCTTTTCCACGTTTGTGTGCGTGTATATTATTTGCGTTTCTCCGTTACTTCCTTTGCTCACTTTTAATCTCATTACTTCCTGTTGTTGAGCCTCTATCTTGTTTCTGTTCTCCATCGTATACTCAAAATATTGGCATCTTTCCGCCGTTTTTCTATTTCTTGATAATTGAGTTTTAATTTGTTCTCCACTTTGTGTTCATTTTCTTCAGATCTTCTGTTCACTAATTTACATGCTTCATTTATCCCTTCTTTAACCTGTTTTGTACTTCTTCTTGTACCACCATCTTAGTATCCTCCATCTCATTTCCATTTCATACATTAAATTCTTTTTGCATCTCATCCAACCTTTTATTCATATTTTCTTCCAATTTATCTAATTTACTCCATTTAATGTCCATTTTCCTTTGGTTTTCTTCAGCTTTTTCGTCTCTAATTCTCTGTTCTTCATCAATTTTGCTTCCTTTAGTCTCCGTTCTTCTCTATCTTTTATCATGAATTTCATAATTTTTTCCATTTATCTTCCTCTTTCGCCTTGAAATCGTCTCTTGACGTCATCTCTTCCTTCTTGCTTTCGTCGTCAAATTTTATCATTTCTTCTTCTCGCCTTTTTGTACTTCCGTCTTCCTATCTATTCATTTATTTGTTTTGCTTACTTCTCGTTTCCATTTTTTAATATAAATCAATTTCTTACTTACCCTAGTAATTAATACCTGAGCTAGTCTATCTTTTCTATCTACCCCAACTTTCCCGGCACATCCTGCTCTACTATTTTATAGTAAATAAAACAAATGTTAATTTTCCATTTAAACTCAAAATTTGTCCCTACGTTGAATGGCGTCATTAATACTTGCTATCTTCGTTCTTATTTTTTCTTTAGTAAAGTAATAATTTATTACACTCAATTCTCAAATATGGTATGGTTCAAAATTATTTATTTATTTCTAGAATTAACCAAAACACTCTCCTTATTCTTTTTGTACACAATGCACCCTCTATTCTGACAACCCATCAATTTCAAACATTAAAGTTACTTAACTTTCAAGAAAAAAAACAAACCGGCCACAAAACAAAAACTTGACTCACCTTTCTGTTTAAATCTAAATCCACTGAAATCCACCAGTTGAGAGCACTTTACTTTAGTCTTCGAACGGTATACTAGACAACGATTCAACAAACAGATATCTATTGTCAAACTAGCAATGATTACAAACCCAACTACAATAACAAATTTTTTTAAATCCCTAAAACTAAATAGTCACACATTTAACATCAAATTTTGATATATTTTTTTTTGTTGATTTTTTTTTGCGCACTGTCACTAAACAACTTGATCCACCTTCAGTTAATTCACGCACGCGAATTTAACATCGTTTAAAGTTGGTTCGCAAATTGATTATTTGGAAATTAATTTCAAATCTGCTTGCAGGTTCACGAATAGGCATATTTTTGTTATACTCCATTCACGTGGTTGTTAAATTTTTTGTTTTCGAACCCTTTTTTTCTTTATTTATTGCAGGGCACATCTACATGCGTCGACGCCTTAGGTTCAATTCCTTTTTCTTCGAACCAACACACAAAAAAACCACAAATACACGAGCTCCGTGTATTTTCGTTACACTTGCATCATGCAAGATAAGCAAAATGCCACCTGCATCCGCCTTTTTCGAAACATCAGCAGCCAAGTTTTTCTTATCGCCGCACTATTAATAAATCTGTTCCTTTCTTCACGTTTTCACCCCTCACTTATGGTATCGTTTTCACTTTGATTCCTGTCCACCTTGTGACATTGCGCATTATTTCACTTTACTACATTTCTAATTACAATTCTTAAGTTTTCCTCCTTTTTTCTTTTAAACTACACCTAATTCTAATACACCTACTACAAAATATACTACTTGAATTTATTTACACAAGAATTGAATGTAAAAGGTATCAACTTTCCATTTTGTTACCAGTGTGCACTCTTTTTTCTATATTTTAAAATACTTCTTTCTATTTAAATGAATACTACAGGTGCCTATACCCAACTCGACTAAGAAGAATTTCATTTTTTTTTAAAAACGCCTCATCAGACCTTTTTCTATTCCCGTTCTAATAACCCACAACATTTTAAAGCACGATTTGAACTACACCCCTTTTTCTTTCTTTTGAAATCTATTCAATCAACAATGCAACAAATCCCATTTAACAAAATTCTAACCATAACATAAATGCCACTTGATTTTTAAAAGCTAAAGGCATTTTACTTTTTAAAATCACCTATCCTTTATATTTCTTTTAACATCCGGTTTATCACTTTCAAACAGCAGTGTCCAAACCCAATACCAACACCTATGTCTCTGTGAAGAAACACATTTGCCAGCATCCAAATAGACCTGCCACTATTCAGTGACATTCCTTCAATCACTTAACCTAATCTAGAGATTACTCATTAAACCTACGATTATGTAAACTCTAATTTGTTAATTAAACTCAATCTACTCTTCTCTACTATTCTTCCCATACCCACGGGTATAACATATTTATATGAAACTTTCCCCTAACTCGTTCACTATTTACATGCTTCAACTCATATGTATCATTAAATTTTGCTTAATTAAGTATGGGTCCTCAAAAGGAGATAATAATTTTACTGAAATATGTTTCTGTGTGTCTGCAACTCTTAACTTTCTTAAAACCACCATTTCTCCTATATTAAATTCCTTCCTTTTCTTTATTTTCCTGTTTTCCTTTTCTAAATATTTCTTTCTTTTCTTGTCTAACTTTTCTTGAATCTTCTTTACCCTACTATAAAAATCATCACCTTTAAACTCGTTTACTTCCCAATGCCTATCTGGGTAAATACCCTTCATTACATGATTGGCAGCTGTTCAGTGCCCGTTGATGGGGTTTCACTTATCACCTTTTCTATTTTTTTGATGTATCTCATCCAATTCACATGTCTATCGTAAAATACCATTATCCTTACGTATTTCGTTACATCTTGAATGTATCTCTCCGATGGATTCCCTTGTGGGTGCCTGATGCTGCAGAAACACACCTTTATTTCTAAATTAGTCAAATGCTCGATGAATCCTTTATTATTAAAATACGTTGCATTGTCAACCAAGATCCTTTTTGGTTTTCCAACTTCATTAATAAATTTTTCAACTGTATTCGTCGCTTGCTTCATGTTGCCAGAATGTTTCCCTCAACAATAATTGTGTTTTCTTGTTCGTATGTGTCCATATTCCAAGTGTAATACCTTCGTCATTTCTTTAATGTGCTCCACTGTAGTTACGTACCTTTCAATTTCCCCATTTTTCTTACATAAAATTTCATCCACAACTTCATATCCTCTTCCTCTGTATCTTTCCTCATGTACATTATTTTTCAGTTCCTGTATCCACGGATCTCTTCCTCGTCTTTTTATTATTTCTTTCTCATCCTTTAATCTATTCACACCTATTATGACTTCATTCAACTTGCGTTTACCTTGGTCTTCCTTTCTCGATAAACTATCCACCACCACATTTCTCTTACCCGGTATATGCCTAATTTCAAAATTGTATTCTTGTATTAACAGCGTCCACCTATAAATTCGGTTATTCGCAAAACGAGTGTTCATTAAATGTATAAGTGCCCCATGATCCGTCTCAATCACAAATTTATTTCCAGTTAAATAATATTTTAATGTTAAAATAGCAAACACAATTGCTGCCATTTCCTTTTCTGACACCGTATAATTCCTTTCATGTTTTTTTAACGTCCTACTCACAAAACTTATAGGTACTTCAACCCTTCACTTTCTTGAGTTAATTCTGCGGCAATGGCGTAATCACTCCGGATGATAAATTCCTGTGTTTTGTATAAATTCCTCTTTCATCATTTTAAATCTTTCCTCATGTTCCGCTGTCCATTCCCGTTTCTGCTCCTTTTTTAATAATCTTTGGAATATTTCTACTGTTTTTGCTAAATTCGGAATTAGTTTCCAGGAAATCTCTCAATGTCCGCAAATTTCGAGGCCTAGGATAATTTTATATTTCACTGATTCTTTCTTTGTCAATTTTTAGGCCTTTCAAATTAATCTTGAACCCTAAAAATTTTACTTAATCTTTATAAAACTCACATTTTTCTTTATTTAATTTCAAACCATTCGTATTTAATTCCCTTACAATTATTCTTAAATGTTGTTCATGTTTTTTTTCATTGTCACTCACGATAATTATATCATCTATATAATGACTACAGAAATCTTCATATTTGTCTATAATTTCTTGCATGACTCTAACCAATGCTGCACTAGATGTGGACAATCCGAAAGGTACGACTTTAAACTGATAAATATTTCCATCGATCGAAAACCTTGTATATTGTCTTGATTTTTCATCTAAAGGTATCAACCAAAAGGAATTTTTTAGATCCAATTTGCTAAAATATCTTTTATTCCCAAACATTCCTAAAATATTTTCAATCTTCTTTGGCGTTTCATGTTGTGGTACCGTTCTATTATTTATTTGGCGTGCATCTAAGCATAATCTGATATCCCCATTCCCTTTTTTCACAACTACAATCGGATTTATAAATCTGGTTTTTGCCCTTTCAATAATCCCACCTTCTAACATCGACGTAATCTCGTTTTTAACTAGCTCTCTATATTTAAATGGAACAGGATACGATTTATTATAAAACGTAGTGTGATCATTAACTTCTAATTTATGTGTATAATGCTTTGCTAATCCTTGATTCGTATTCAGTAACTCCTTATTTTCATTTAATATTCCGATCACAATTCCTTTGTATTTTTTCGTACATTTTACATCAATTTTGTAATCTTCCATTTCCATATTATTAATATTTATCCATTCCATTTCATTTTCTAACGCTTCATCCAGAATATTTTCTTCTTTGTGCATTGGCACATTGATTTGCTTCCATATCAAGTTTTTCTTTTCAAAATTAATGATCATCTCGTACTTTCCCAATATATTCATTCCAATAATCATGTCAAAGTTCATATCAGGAATAACCACAAAATTCCCTTCCCAATCACGCCCTCCGATGTTAATCACACTCTGTAATTGTCTGCATACTGTGCTGATTTTCTTTTTGTTGGACGTTACCAAATTCATCCTTTTTACAGGTGTTATACTATTCCTAAATATTTCTAAATTCCTGCCTACAATTGCGCTATTTATTAATGAAAACTCCGCCCCTATCTATCAACGCCTTCATTTGTTTATTATTTAAAATTAATTGAATAAACGGCAAACTATCTAATAAACTAAAATGTTTGTTATTATGCCTAATTTTTTCAACTCTATCGGTATCTTGACTTTCAAATTCAAAAAATTCTCGCGGGTGCATATAATTATTACTAATCAAGATACCTTCATTTAAAAATCCTGGTTATGTATCTGCGCAGCCACTTCAATTTTATTTTGTGCATTTACTTCTTCTCTGATGTTATTTACTCTAATATCCTTGTTTCGCTCTTCGTTCCTTTTTCTTCCTGACCTTCCTTTTATATCGATCATTCCTTTCATCATAATTATTGTTTCCTCGTTTATAGTATCCATTATAATATTGCGGTCCCGAATATTTTCCGTCGTAATTGTTAGAATGACTTAGAAAATTATAATTTCCTTTATTGTAACTGTGTTGCTGACTGCTCGCATTCCCCCCGTTGGTGTGTGGGCGTTTATAGCGGTAACTGTCATAAAATCCTCGACCTTGTACTCGACCTTCCTCAACTTCCTGTTGTCGTTGCGCCTCCGTTAGGTAACTCGATCTCTGTGCTTAATATCCATATGTACTTTTTAAAATATTTATTAATCGGTCAAATTCATTTATCTCTTCAATTATGATTTTATTTTCCACTTCCACTTCGAATTGTCCAGCCAGAATGTCGATGATTGCCTTTTCATCCGTTAGTTCTTGCTGCCGTTTTTTATCGTACGCGCTTCGGTATACCTCCGCTTTCATCGCGGCCTTCTCTTTGCGTCCTAAAAATGTTTCAAAAATCCTTGTTTGAATACTTGAAACGACGTAAGATCTTCCTCCTTTGCTTTGTACCAAATTTCAGGTTCTCCTCTCATTGCCTCTTTAATAATTCCTTTTTCCATTTCTCCGTCAAATCTTCTTCCCATTTGTTTTCTAATTTTGTTCAAATATGCCCCTAAATCTTTTAAAAATACGTTAGGGTGATCCTTCTTACTAGGTCGGAATTTTGGTGCGTTTCTCCGTTACTTCCTTGGCTGTCTTTTAATCTCATTACTTCCTGTTGTTGGGTCTCTATCTTGTTTCTGTTTTCCCTCGTATACTCAAAATATTGGCATCTTTCCGCCGCTTTTTCTATTTCTTGATAATTGAGTTTAATTTTTCTCCCACTTGGTGTTCATTTTCTTCTGATCTTCGTTCACTAATTTACATGCTTCATTCATCCCTTCTTTAACCTGTTTTGAACTTCTTTTTGTACCACCATCTTAGTATCCTCCCATCTCATTTCCATTTCATACATTAAATTCTTTTGCATCTCATCCAACCTTCTATTCATATTTTCTTCCAATTTATCTAATTTACTCCATTTAATGTCCATTTTTCTTTTGGTTTTTTCAGCTTTTTCGTCTCTAATTCTCTGTTCTTCATCAATTTTTGCTTCCTTTAGTCTCCGTTCTTCTCTATCTTTTATCATGAATTACATAATCTTTTTCCATTTATCTTCCTCTTTCGCCTTGAAATCGTCTCTTGACGTCATCTCTTCCTTCTTGCTTTCGTTGTCAAATTTTATCATTTCTTCTTCTCGCCTTTCTGTACTTCCGTCTTCCCTATCTATTATTAATTTGTTTTGCTTACTTCTCGTTTCCATTTTTTTATATAAATCTATTTCTTACTTGCCCTAGTAATTAATACCTGAGCTAGTCTATCATTTCTATCTACCACAACTTTCCCGCCATATCCTGCTATACTACTTTTTATAGTAAATAAAACAAATGTTAATTTTCCATTTAAACTCAAAATTTGCCCCACGTTGGATTGCGTCATTAATACTTGCTATGTTCGCTCTTATTTTTTCTTTAGCAAAGTAATAATTTATTACACTCAATTCATCAAATATGGTATGGTTCAAAATTATTTATTTACTTCTACAATTACCCAAAACACTTTCCTTATTGTTTTGTACACAATGCACCCTCTATTCTGACAACCCATAAATTTCAAACATTAAAGTTACTTAACTTTCAAGAAAAAAAAAACAAACCGGCCACAAAACAAAAACTTGACTCACCTTTTTGTTTAAATCTAAATCCATTGAAATCCACCAGTTGAGAACACTTTACTTTAGTCTTCGAATGATATACTAGACAACGATTCAACACACAGATATCTATTGTCAAACTAGCAATGATTACAAAACCTAACTACAATAACAAATTTTTAAATCCCTAAAACTAAATATCAACATTTAATCAAATTTTGATATATCTTAGTGATTTTTCGCACTGTCACTAAACAACTTGATCCACCTTCAGTTAATTTACGCACGCGAATTTAACATCGTTTAAAGTTTGTTCGTAAATTGATTATTTGGAAATTAACTTCAAATCTGCTTGCAGGTTCACGAATAAATATATTTTTTTATACTCCATTCACGTGGTTGTTACATTTTTGTTTTCGAACCCTTTTTTCTTTATTTATTGCAGGGCACATCTACATGCGTCGACGCCTTAGGTTCAACTCCTTTTTCTTTCGAATCAACACACAAAAACCACAAATACACGAGCTCCGTGTTTTTGCGTTACCATCATGCAAGATAAGCAAAATGCCACCTGCATCCGCCTTTTTCGAAACATCAGCAGCCAAGTTTTTCTTATCGCCGCACTATTAATAAATCTGTTCCTTTCTTCACGTTTTCACCCCTCACTTTGGTATCGTTTTCACTTTGATTCCTGTCCACCTTGTGACATTGCGCAATATTTCACTTTACTACATTTCTAATTACAATTCTTAAGTTTTCCTCCTTTTTTTCTTTTAAACTACACCCTAATACACCTACTACAAAATATACTACTTGAATTTATTTACACAAGAATTGAATGTAAAAAAGTATCAACTTTCCATTTTGTTACCAGTGTGCACTCTTTTTTTTATATTTCAAAATGGTTCTTTCTACAGGTGCCTATACCCAACTCGACTAAGAAGAATTTCATTTTTTAAAACGCCTCATCAGACCTTTTTCTGTTCCTGTTCTAATAACCCACAACATTTTTTAAGGCACGATTTGAACTACACCCCTTTTTTCTTTCTTTTTAAATCTATTCAATCAGCCATGCAACCAAATCTATTTAACAAAATTCCTAATCTCAACAATATATAAGATATTGCGATATACTTAATAGCCAGAAATTCAATGTGTTCCTTAAATAATAACTTTGAGTCGAAAATGATACCTAGATTTTCAATTTTATCAACTCGGGTAATATAATTGTTATTTAAACTGTTATTAAACAGGACAGGATTTTTTTGTAAATGTGATAATAATACATTTATTGAAAGTTAAATATAAGAAATTGTTGTTACATAAGTAGTAGAATCTGTCGAGGTCATCCTGAAGCAATAGGAAATCATTGACATCCACGAATCGTAAAAAATATTTTCCATATCGTCAGCATAAAGTAAGCATTTTGTATTTCAGGCACCCAACAACATCATTAATGAGTTACCGTTAATACCTAGGACTGCAAGCTTTGATATTAGAAGACTGTGATTGACCTTACCAAATACCTTAGAGATTCGTGTCGATGGAGTCCCACTTAAACGCCTTGGTCTATTGATGAAAATAGATAGTGGCTATATAAACAATATGCCTAAGGGAATAGATAAGGTGCGTGCGCAATGTTTAGCGATTAATGGAGAAATTCCATCTGGTCCAGGCCCTTTATTGACATTAATTGATTTCAATGCCGACTCCACCTCACGTAATTCTATAATTGCGTTTGAGAAAACTCCTCTGTTGGAAGGTCTGAAATAATTGAAACATTGTCTTCAGCATACACAGAACCAAAATAATGATTAGAACATATTACAAATCGACTGTAGCAGTTTTATTATCATAATTCATTAGTGCAAGAATAGTTACGCTTATTTTATGGTCCAAAATTTCCTTGGATTAAGTAATGTTTTGTTCCGTAACTTTAATATAGTTAGAGTAATCAGCAATTATTGAATTTTAGAATGTCTTCTTAAACAGCTAATTAAAAATAATCTAATAAATTGCGTCATTAATTGTACACCTCTCAAGAAGAGCTATTGATCATGCAAAAATTATTAATTTCATGATAATTTGATTTCTTAAGCTAAAAGTGCGCATAAAATTAATGTTTAGTTGTTTTATGTAAGAACAGTTCCAAATCAAATTCTAAAGTTGTGTGAGTCCTATCTTCTGGTACCAACGCAGCGAACTTTGATTAACATTTTGATCAACGCGGTACATTTGACTCGCAATTCATATCCTTAGCTTCAGCGGTTTTCAAATTATTCACATTATTTCAAAATTTTTCTATTTCTATTTTATGTTTTTCGTTATTATGCTTTGTCAGAAATCGTCAGTGACAATAAAGGTATTTTTGATTTGACTTGATTTGATTTAATAGATATGCGGCATCAAAGAAATCAATGTACCGTAGAAGTTATAAAACTAAACGTTTTGCAGCTGAATAAAAATACTTGCATGTGGTATGTTTATTATGTAATCATGAATGTATGAATAAACGGCTTGATGCGGGTTACATGTTGACCTTTTCATGCACCTCATATGTCGCTGGTTTAAGTATTTTAGTTTCTTTTAATTTTATTCGCAATTTGGTCTTACCTACGGAAAATTTAAATTTGTTTATAATATTACCCCTTTTAAGGATCTTTAAGGTAGAGGTTAAAAAGAAAACCCTCTGCCTTTTAGTACAAATTGCCTGAAGTTTGCCTAACAAATGGGGCTTTTTGAAAGCTAAAACTGTCTTTAGCCAATGTTGTCAATGACAAAATTGACATTAGAAACCTGTTATTTGAATTCTTGTAGTCTACTTTACAAAAAAATAGATTTTATATAATAAATCAAAAACGGCTTACTTCAGGTATGTTAGATACTTTCCTATTGATTTTCGAAGAAGAATTCACTAGTGACATAAAAAATGGTAGTTTCTGTTTGAAAAAATTAGTTTACAAGTATTTATCATGCCAAAGTTTGAATCAAATTTTTCGGACGCCCGTACAATATTTTCGAGGATCGAGAATAGTAATTATTAAGGCCGTGCTCAGACTTCAACCCCTCACAAAATAATTTTATTTCTACAATAACTTCCACGCTACACTAATTTCTTTGATACCGTACATCATATAAACAAATTTTGAAATAATGCCAATGATTTGAAAACCGCTGAAGCTGGGAATATAAATTACGGTCAAATGTACCCAAAAATTTACGAGTTTTTTCGACGGTGTAAAAATATATAGGGTGTTCCATTTAAAAAATCTACTTTGGTTGACTACTTTTCTGAATCACCCTGTACATACGAAAATATTTTTAAAATGTGACTTTTAGTCTATTTGGGGAACCTGCTCACACTTTTTTGGATAAGTAGTCTGGGGCCCTATAATCGGACAATTACATACTAAATGGACACACTGTATGTCTGTTGATTATTAAATCACAATTAAAGTCGTTATAGACTTGGGTCGATTTGGAGAACAGACTATATACAATTTTTCTTTAAAGTTAGTTACAAATTATGATTTTTTGCATTGTGTAAATAATGGCATTATTATATCCGCTTGAAGAAAACAAATATTTTGCTCAGAAGAATAAAATAAGTAATGAAATAAAATTGTAGAAACTTTTATTTTAGTATGCAACAATCACCAACAAACTTAAGATTTCATTTTCCTTCCTCTTTTAGTTTAGTTACTACAACAAAAAAAATATTTATGTGAAATAATTAAGGACAATCTTAAAAACAATTTTAAAGTTTACGTGCCGACTAATTTTTCCGACAAAAATACGGTTTACATTCTAATTCTTTTTTAATTTAATCAAAGCTGGGTTATTTATACATACAATTGTATCAAAAAAATATGTTTTCAATTCTGGAGTCTTTGCAACAACTCCACATTTTTAATGAATTTTGGACAAAATCGAAACAAACCCCGATCTCCTAATCCCTTTCATTCATATCTTTTGTTAAAGGAAAGAGGAAGTTAACCAGGACACCCCCGATTTAGAGAGTTATAGTTTAGTTAAAATTTTAATTTAAGGACGTATGGGAGGTATGTACAATGGAGACAAACGCGTACATAACATTTTATTAAGAAATATTTTCAAATACGGTAAATTTTTCAAATGCCCTCAAAAATTTGAAGATGTATTGTTTAAATGTTATATTTAATAAATGATATCAAGTTAATTCAAATAAAAATTACATGTAATGAAAAAATAGGTTATGAATTTTAATTACATTAAGTATCAAAAGAACGAAATCATATTTAGTAACTACATAATTGTTTATATAAAAACAATATTAAAGAGATACTTCACCTACCAGGTTTACAAATTCACAATCTTTTCTAGCTATTTAACGATTACCATTTGTCTATTTAAATTAATTTGATTCCACGTTTTTATTTCAGTACGTGTTAATTTAGATTTTTGACAGTTATGTCAATTTTGCATAAGTGCATTTTTTACATTGTATTTCATTTTACAATTTTTGTATTAAGATGTTCATTTAGACATACTAGTTATATCTTACGGACACGTTTTACCTGATAAGCTTGTGTAGTCTTATATATGATACCAAATCAATCATGCTGTTATTTTTCTACACCAAAAGTTTCAAAGTATCATCAATTGTCAACGAGTATTCGCGCAAGTGTATATGTTATCATTTTGTATAATAAATATCTCAACCTATCATTACAAAAATGGAACCGCTTGACATCAGATTTGATTGGGTAAGTTTGCAAATACTATTAGGTATGCAATATCTTTATAAAACCATATTGTGCTATTATAAACAAAAGTAGTGAAATATTGTTTACTGTGAGGTTAGATGTTCTACTTTCAACATGGGAAAAATCTACATGCAGGACGTTAGAAATATGTACTATTGTTGTTAGATATTTTTTATTTGCAAAAATGTGTCTGATTTTCAGAGGATTGACGTTGCATGGAGCACTTGCAATGATTGAGGATGGTCAGTATTCCTGGGCACAAACTAGCGTTACTTTACTTCCCAAAAATTGCCTGTGATAATATTACGTAGAAGATTCTGACAATGAAGACCATTTGCGACCTGATAATTTAACAGGCACTTAACTCATAGCACCAGCAGAGATAAACGTTATTACGTCAGATGATGAAATTACACTAGCTGTAGTGAAACAAAAAGGAAAAAAAGAAGAAAATGTGAAAGATTTGATTCAAAGGATGATAAAAGTGACCAACTTGTTGATGAAGAACTATTCCTGAAGGTATCTGATAACGAACTTATTGATTTGATTCTAAAGGAGAGAAACAGGTATTCCATAACATAACAAACGATTATTATTTATTCAATTTTTACTTATTCTTGTTTTTTTAGATATGCTGCTCAAGTTCTGCAATATCACTGGAAAAAAATAAAGTGATTGTTAGTATTTATTATAAATTGTTATGTTCAGCTACTAAGACAGGGCATTTTAGGGAGAGAAAAAGATACTAATAATGACCTAGTTGCTAATACCAATCTCTGGTAATGATACTCTGCAAGTCTGATAAGTTTGCAAAGAAAGCGACCGCTTTCTGATCACCTGAACAAACAATTTCTATAGTTAGTACCTCTACAAGAACACCACAGTGTTAATGAGACTATGGTACCCTATTTTGGGCGACATGGATGCAAGCTACATACATGAAAACCATCCGATATGGGTACAAGTTATGAAAGGGTGTACTCGTTTGGGTTATTTCAATTGGATTAAAGGCTTATCAAAGTGTACGATTCATATAAGCAATCTGTACAGACAATTAGGAGTGGAGCAGACGTTGTGCTAACATATGCTGACGCACTAAAAAAAATGGCCTAATAAACCATTTCATCTATTCTTTGATAATTTTTCAAATCATGTGTACTACTGACAACAACGAAAAAAAGGTTGAAAGAACTGGCACTATTCGACAAAATAGAATCGTATATAATCCTTTTACGACAATAGATATAAAGAAAAAAAACGAGGTAAATATGAGTACAGATTTTTAAAGATAGTAAATTGATTACTATTAAATAAAACGACAACAATGTGGTAGAGGATGTGTTCTAATGCTTGTGGTTCAACCAGCCAGCCCGTGAGGAAGATACTCACAGCGTAAGAAAAGACTATTCAGCTTCACTTTATAAAACTGTACAATGCCAATATGGGCGGAGTTGGCAGAAGTAGTGAAATATTAAGCTTATACAAAATCTCGATAAGGGTAAAAATGATATTTCCTTCTGATTACATGATGCCTGGCAACTTCCTAAACTAGCAAAAGAGCTTAATTCGACCTTTGGATGACAAATTGCAACCACATCCTTACTGCAGTGGTCCAGGAACGCACCTGTTATTCAAAATTCAGAAACGTAGTATTTTGAAAAAATTGCAAGAAAACTCATACATTTTATTAATTTTGAGATAAAAGACGTTTTACAAAACATTTATTGTCTTTATCTGCAGTCTTAGATTAGTAAAAAAATATTCATGGTAAACCCAATTTTTATGACGGTCAAAAATATAAAAAAAAAAACAAACAAGGAATGTAAAACTATTATTTAGAAAAATCAAGTTCAACAGTATCTGAATCAACCACAAAATCTAAATGTTGGAATTCGGAATCATTCTGTTTTTGTTTTTCTCAAGTACCATTTCACTCTGATTATTACTATTTGCAGTAAAAAAAGCTAAAACTTCAGCTAGAAACTAAGAACGACTTCTTTTACATATCCGGGTCTTTAAGCTTAAGCTTGAAACAAGTGGATCGGAAGTTTCGAGAGCCCCTGTTGAAGATATCACAGGTCAGGTTGTGAATCTTTTGTCATTCGCCGCATCTCACGATTACGTTTATACAATTTGTTACGAGATTCAGCTGCATCTTACCCAACATTCCCAATGGCAACACACTATTCAGCAGAATTTGTTTTGCACGCACCAATACCTTGTGTATTAAAGCCATCGGCATACCAGTTGTAAAAGTTTAAATAGAAAGCTCCTGTTTCCTGACAATACTGTCTAAATTTTGATGGATCTATTGGATGCTGAGTCAGAGCAATTAAAATATTCCTAAAACGCCGGATAAGTTCAAGATCGACATCAGTAATTGTAGAATAGGATTCGAGATTCGCCCGAACGTGATGTATTGCTCATCATTTGTCGTTCCTGTTACCATGTCTTTAGGAAACTATCAACAAAACCTATTTTGAATTTCCAATTTTCGCTCTTTGAACTCATTTTTTGTGATTCGCCTCTGATTTGCCACGTCTTTAATTGGTGCCTATAAAAATGTGTACAATGCATTCAAAGAATCAGAATCCAGCAGTGCAGTGGACTAACACCGTACTGAAGCAGATTCGGCAGGTTCGCAGATTTTGATTCAAAATTTGAGATTTGTTTAAAATTGATTGGGGTTGCTTTGCATATGGGCACGCTTGAAACGACTTGTTACCAGTCAAAATGTTCAAAACTTTGCCATCAATCAAAGTCATATGCAAACTGAAATGAATTTTGGTCATTTCTCGTTTGATAAAGCTATTTCTAAATCTTCAACCAGATTGATTTCTTTGTCTATATTTTCTTTTCTTTCAAAATGTGTCTGCTTTCCTTAACATATTCCAGTTTTAAAGGTCGGCAAAACCGGATTGATTGTAGGTGGCATTATTCCACAAAATAATATTGTTAGAAGTTAAAGACGTAAAGCTGTATGACAGTCGTGGCAAACAAAACACCATCACTATTTAAAGATCAGCATTGTTATTGAATTTCTGTTTATATTTTGAATGTCCAGAAAAACTATCAAAGCCATAGCTACATATTAATATCAAATTACAAGCGCTTAACCCGCTTGTACACATATGATGTTCAACAACTTCTTGATGACATCTGATGATTCGTTTGACAGTATGATTCAATAATTTTTGTAAAGAAATTTTGAAATTGTTTCAGTGACTATCAAATCACTTATTCTACAATTTTGTTTAAGCTTCAAAATTTTTTATTTGTGGGATATATGTCTGCAGGGTTTTAATAGTTTTTCTCAATGTTCTTACAAGATCATTTTTGTTTGTAGATCTTACAGCCACCAAAGTGGCTGCATGCACAAAACTTCTGGTTGCGCATTGACAGACGCAAGTACGTTTGCTGCTGCTGCTTCTTTTAGATCTTGTCGATTTTCTTTGATACGATAGACTGAGGTCGACCAAAACGCCCTGACGAAGTAGAAGCAAAAGAAGCACTGCTGACTTGTTTATGTAATGTAATATTAAAATTATTTGTTAACCATGTTTGATTTTTCTTTAAAAAATGTTCCGAATTTACAGAAGCCCATTTTTGACGTAAATACTTGCAAAAAAATCTTACTCGTTCTAAAATGTCTCTTACTTCTTTGACGCTTAAATTTTCTTTGTCAATTTTAGCCAAAAGGAACGCTTCTTCAGCTGACATTTTTTTCAGATATTCAGATTTCAAACGCCAAATTTCATATAGCGTCCCATACGATTTCTGCACTTAATCTGAAAATTATATTTTTTCATAAAGGAACAAATGAAACCAGGTAATTGTTTATGAACTTTTAGGATAATGTCTGCTGTATATTATGATACCAATTTAAATGTTGCCAGTTTTGCCGTTTTTATGAAAAGTTGCATTAATGGTTGAAAGGATATTTTTCAAACAATTTAAAAGTATACTGTCATTTATGGGACTTAAATATTATAGTACAAGGGATAAATTGATAAGAAAAGTAAAACTTACCTGTTTATTTCGACTATTTAAACACTGTAACAACTGATGGATTTCGAATAAAAATTATTTGACATTTAGACATTTGTAAATTGCTTCACGTCATAGCCAACTAAAAAATTCGTACAGCTGATTAAAGTTGGCTACTAATAGGTCCTAAAAGTAAACATATTTTTCAGAATTTCGATAATATGTAAAACATTGATTTTGACCGCTGTAATGATGCTTTCGGATCACAGTGCCTTTGTTCATAATAAGCCTGAACAACAGTATTGGTACCGGCAGGACCAAGCAAACAAAAATATGGAATTTGACAAATTGAATATAATTTTAAAATTACGTAATGAACATTAATTGAAAACGCCATACGCTATCTGAACTTTCACTGTGTATTAAAATTGTCATGTAATTTAGGTTGTAGATACCTTAAGGCTGACTGTGTAATTGGTATGTTAAGAATAGTTCTTAACACAACAAAATCTGCCGACACCATATAACTCAAGCAAATTTTTGTATTGCAATTGCAAATCATTTTTTAATGACATTTGTTTTAAACAGTTTCATGCAAACGCAGATGTAGCTCCACAAAAGTAGCCCGG
Organism: Abscondita cerata; assembly: GCA_030710515.1. NCBI lineage: Eukaryota > Metazoa > Arthropoda > Insecta > Coleoptera > Lampyridae > Abscondita > Abscondita cerata. The sequence goes on from JALBCR010001268.1 coordinate 74,489, forward strand.
GACAAAATAATTATGTTAGGAAAACGCTCGCTGTATAGTCGCCTAGCGGCTCTTGCATTACCATGTAATTCAACATACAATAAATACATTTCGTCGTACTTTTGCCTTGTGAATTTCCTAGCTTTTTTGGCAACTTGCAAATTTAATGACACTTGACAAATGTAATGTCAAAGTTGTAGGTACCGTTGTTAAAGGAACTGTAATTACTGCAAGCAGCACAAAATGTAATGTAAATATTGGAAAATAATATTAATCAAACATTCAAATGTAACATTTTTATATATTAAAAAATATCTTAGGAAATATTTGTTAAATATTTTAGAATAAAACATATACAATATATTTGAAATTAATCTTACGTAAATATTTTAAACAAATATTTATCAAATATTTTAAATCGCCTTATAAAATATATTTAATATAATAATAAATAATATTATATTTCAAATAATATACATAAAGTATTTAAATTAATAAATTTAAATATATAATTCCTCAATTAAGATTTTAGTATGATATCGATGTTGATCACTTTAGTGGAGGTGAGGATAAATAAACACTCTTCAAGTATTTAATTCCTTAACAACATCGATATCATCCTATTAAATTAAGTTTTCTAATAATATTTTCTGGACATTTTAGAAAATTATATTTATGCAACATTGTAAATAATACATTAATATTAAATCAATTTACAAAAAAGTAAAATTATATTTTTTTTTCTTTACATTACAAAAGAACATTATTAATACATAAGTAATATAAACAATATTTATTACATAATACACAAATTTGATACACTTATGATGCAAAAATGTTGACGAATTACGTATTACATAAAAATTGAGAACAAAAACCTACTTACATAACTGTTTTTCCTGCACTTTTACTTGACCTCATTTATTTTATTTCACACAAACAAAAATATCTACGTTAGGGATCGTATACATACTGACCGTTGGTAAGGTACAAAATAGTTAAAAAACAAACACAACTTAAAGTTTGATGCATTCATGAGGAGTTGCAAACAAGAGGTTTTATAGCCCTCTGCTACGAACTATGAGTAACACCAAGACAAACGCTTTTATAATTAATACCTGGTATGGTTTAAATCCCAAAGACTAATATAGAGACTTAATATTTACCAAATATTTTTTTATATATTTTCACAAATGCTTAAGATTAATAGTTGGTAGATATTTTTCCAACATATTTGTTTTTCAATAATTTTAAATAAAATATAATATTTCTTAAAATGCTGTAGAATAATTATTTTTATATAATGTTATGAAATATTTGGTGCTGCTTAGGTATTGTTGCAAAAATAAATTACAGGTATCTTTTTCTAATCATAAGCGCACATCAAATTTTAAGCCAAATTTTCATTATCAATAACGAAAGTAATAGAGAAGTAGAACAATTTGTTCATGAATGAGTTTTATTTATCAATCAGGTTCCTTTTTTGGCAGGTTATCGAGATTAAGCTTTATAGGACATCTCCAAACACCCATAAGAAAATTAAAACTAAAATTTTTTTTTTGTTTGAAATTGTGTTTGGTAGACTTACAAACGACACAGAATTGTAATATTATTGTTTAAATATTCAGGCATATCTAGGTTAAACAAAAGTGTAAGAAAAATATTTCTTGTCATTAATTTCTGCAGTTCTTCCACTCAAAATTCCAAAAAAATTCAGCAAGTATCTAACTTACTTGTGATTTTCTTTTATTCCTAGAATATCACATTAAACAATTTTATTTTAACTTAATTTTTGTTATCTTTTAGTCACATTGCCAGTTGCAAGCCTCGTAAATTTCTGAGTTCCTTATTTGAGTGGGAACACACCAAATATTTTTAGAACATATTTTATTCTTGAAAGTATTTAAAAGGGGCGCTGATAGTGTAAACTTAAGAAACTAAAATATGTTACAGATTTGTACCAAATCATTTCAATTTGATATGAGACGACGTGGCTCAAATTTTCGAACGGTTAAAATAAGAAGACCAATTTTTGACTTTTCGTCAATTGAAAACGGATTATCGGGTTGTTTCAGCTCGTACATTGCTGAAACATGCCCGAATAAAAAATTCTGTTGGTGATTGAACGGAGAGCAATACGTAACTTTT
>JALBCR010001269.1:0-81229 GCA_030710515.1 Abscondita cerata
TCAGTGTACTTCGTTCAGTTGTGTTAACAGGTATCTTATTGCGCACAATGTATAGGAAGTTGCTATTCATAAATAGAAAGACTTCAATGCCATCAAACAATTGTCTGTTGTTTGTTTTTCTGTTGATTTATAACTAGCTAATGATAGTAGGTAATGTTAGGTAACAATTTGAACAATGCAAACACTATTGTTATTTATATCTTATCTTGTTAAAAGCGAAATTGCATTTGCTTACCATATAAAATAACCGGTATTAGTTGAGAATATTTACCTGAAACAAAAAAAATTAAGTTAGTATTTTCGTGTATGTAAATAAATATGAAGAAGTTAAAGTTTTTAGGCAAAGGATGCATCAATTATTCATAAAAGTACAGAAGTACGAGTTAAAAGAAGTGGAACAAACGACGTTCAACCTAAAATGTTTAAACCGTAGTGTATGGTAAAATTCAAGAGAAACAACTCCCACGGGTAATATTCCCATATTCAGTTCAAAGATTAAGCAAACAATGTACGAGTGAAAGCAAAAAATAAAATTCTTAATAAAAGAACGAAAAAGTTTTAACCGAAGCTAAACAAAAGCGACAACATTAAGTTGGATGTCGTCCACAATACAAATAAAACTTTATCATTTAAGAGCTTCTTAAAAATAAAGATTTGCGCAATTATAAGAAAAATATTTTTGTACGCATAACTGTAAGCGAAAAATGTATCTGGTTTCAAATGTGGAACTGCCTTCGACATGTAGCTGACATTAATAATAATGATGTGACTGTGGGTGAATGATGCGACCTGTGGTCGGGTTCTCCTCTTCGACCCCCATCAATGTTACAATTCGTAGAGTATATTGAAATGAGAAACGAGAGAAACTACAGATTGAGGGGTGGGAAACACTCATAGGCAATCGAACTTCGGAAATGAATTGCTGAAACTGTGACAAACACGGCAAATTAGCGGAAACAATACTCACATTGGTCATAATTACGAATCCTTTTAAGAGCTTTAATAAATTTCTAGTATTTTACTTAGATTGCTCCATTTCACTAATGACGACACCCGCAGAATCAAACTTCAAGATAATATCTTTTGAATAAACTCTACCAAGATACACATTAACCATCTCGAGCGTAAAATTCTACAATTTCCAGAAGTTGAATCTAATTTCCAACTCCGCAACTAAATCATGAATAATTACCATGTGGATTCACAAGTGAAAATAAACTTTTTAATTATTCCCAAGAGTAAAAAACATCATTGAATTAATTATAAACAGCAAAAAAACCTATTTAAATTAAAACGTATTAACCTACTATTTTAAAGCTCCGAGTCAAGTAAGAGAATTGTGGATTATTTTTTTCCGAAAATCGTAAATTTTAGAATTCTTTTTAAAAATTCCACAAAAATCAAGTTTTATCAATTTTGTTAACTATATGTAGTTACAAAAGGCGGTTTTCAGTTTAACAAAATTTGCAAATGAAACACCCCTCTTCACATCTCTGTCAAAATATACACCTAAAAACGTAAAAATATTCTTAAAATGGAATCCTATGTAGAAAGTATTGTACCATTGTACAGTACGTAACAAAACTAATCAGCAACATTACCGAATGCGTGGACACATTGCTAAGTCGTTAAATAATACCTTGAATTAAGCACTAATTTCTACCCACGATGTTAATTTTCCATAATCACAATAATTACTTAATCTATTTTTTATATCATTCCGGTACGCATTTTAACAATTTCAGCAAAACCCACTTAAAAAATTTGTAAATAAAAATAAAATAGACAATCCTATTTATAGAATTTAGAACTAATTGTCCCCCGATGGTTTTATTCATAATGTCACAAAAACTATAATCAATTTTACTCCGTATCTCATAAAAAAAATTTAACACCTTTTTATGACAGTATCCGCCAAAATACATTGCTAAGTCGAAAATAAAATAAATATGAACGAAAATAATGTTCTACACAATAAACTTAATCTTTTCTTCCGTTGTTAGAACCCACTTTTAAATCAAAATTAAATGCAATCGTACTTATAAATTTATATCAACTAATGACAATTAATCAATTTTACTGTACAAATAAATATTACATAAAAAAACCATATTACATAAAACAACTCCACAGCACTTTCTGTTTCGGTACTGTTTATTTTGGCGGATACCGTACTAGTGTCATTAAGATTCAGTGTAAAGGACGTCGTGAATTGGAATTTCTTCCGAACGTTTCACTAACACGAGTGACCAGCTTCTTTAAGGGTCGTCCACCAGGTTGCGAAAGCCTAAACCAATTCGTCACACCTTTTTTTCACTTTTTCCGACTAATTAGAATTAGTACGTTACAATGAAGCAAAAATTGTTTGGAGTCTGTTCGACCATCCGTCCGCATGTAAACAGGATATCACGAAAACCACTGATCCGATTTTATTGAACCTAAGTATTGTATTGTTACTTTTAATATCTCAGATCTGATCTATATTACCCACTTTTCTTTAAATAAAAGTGTTTCTTGTATTTCATTGTACACAACTTTTGTTTAAACTATTTTTGGTCTGATATGTGTTCATGAGATGACAATTGCGCGACATACTAATTCTTTTAGCAGTATACAGGAATCATTGATAGTCGTCGTTTAAGGAAAACGGAATATAAGATTGATATGAAAATTGGGATACTGCCATTAATAGGCATGATCTTTCTTTCTAAATATTTTCATTTTGGCGGTGTTGCCGCTTCTACCCAAAATTAGTAACAACTTTCTAATTTTTAATGGGACATCCTGTAGATGATTTTATTTTTCGAATTACAATTTTTTAATGATTTTCGAGATAATAATCATTTTATTTTATTCTTAAATAATTTTCCTTTTATGTAATACAGGGCGGTTTAAAACTGATGAATTTAAAGTGACACACAAAAATGGACAACACTTTATTTTTCAAATAGGACAGGCTGTTATTATTTAAAAGTCTTAATAATGATGTACAGATTTTGTAGAATGAATTTTCAATGATTCTGTGTTTCGTTCTTTTACGTGATCATATAATAACGGCCGATAAAACAATTGCAATTACTAATTAAGATATTTTCGAGTATTTTGAGTTTTCCACTAACGGGTTAGCCTCAACTTGGGAGATTTCCCCTACTATGTTATTTAAACAAATGACCAACTTGAGCATATCGGCCACTTTAATCAACATCCAACATCGGAAGTGGCTAACCACACCTGTTAGCAAAACGTTCGATCCAGGGCGGTCTTTAGACCCGAATCTGAACGACATCAGTTCTAAAGGGCTTTATGTTTTTAATAAGATATGAGTTAAAAAGTGATAATTTATTTAGGTTACATTGTGAATAAACCATCGTAGGGACAAATTAGTTCTAAATTGGATGTAAAATTGTCAATTTTTTTATTTGTCCATTTTTAAACGAGTTCTTGGCGAAATGTTAAAATGCACGATGAAATTATATAAAAATTCGATTTTTAAGTAATTATTGCGATTATGGAAAAACCATTGTGGGTACAAATAAATTAGTGCTTAATTCGTGTTTAGTTGTGTTGTTGAAATTAGATTTTGACAACTTGACCTCAAATTTTAACCACTCCTCACTTTAAAAATCGATATTACAGTGAATCTATTTGGCTACAAATTAGTGTTAAATTGTCATCGATTTTTTTTCAATTTTGCCAAAGTGAGGGGCACCGAAGGGGTTTATTACCTTCCCTGACAGTGCATAGAACTCACATTGAATCCACTACAGATAAAGTCTTTAGGAACTTGTTCATTGTGTGTTTTAAGGCCTCATGTGCACTTGATATAAATTTATTAAGTATATAGTTAGTTTGACCAACATTGTTTGGCATTAAAGTTATTGTCATAGTCTTGGCACAGTTGAATCAAATTTATTTTATTTAGTCTATTGACATGAGCATGAAATAATAATGCTTAGGCAAAATGCAGTGCGTGTGTATAATTTTGATTTGATAATTGAAATAACCTGTTTGAGCTCTCTCGTGCCCTTCTGCACTAATTTTGCTATGAATCAAAAAATCAAAAAACATGTCAAATGCATTAAGTGCATAAAATCTCAGAAAAGAGTTGGTACAGTCGGGACCAGGGAAAGAACTTTAAGGGAACTTTAGAACCATTTACATCAACTGAAATAGAACAAGTATTTATACATGCAAAATCCTCCGAGGTGATCAAATGGAAAGCAACTAAAGTAAGCGTTATATCATATTTCTCGTATTCATAGCAACAATTCATAGCATTCTCAATATAATGGGCAACGAATTAAAAATTTTGGATATAACTTTAAAACGATTTGATTTTGTTTTAGGTATAGGAACATGTAATGCATCTTTGTAGAAACTTTTTTCAAATTCACGCTGAATACTATAAATTTAGAAATTCTTTCAGGCAAAGATTGATATTTCAACAAATACCTACGATAAAGGAATCTTTAAACTGCAAGTAGGAGTTACAGTCCAATTTTGGAAAAGAATTTTTTATCTGAAAAACAATAACCGATAGACATGTTATAGACTCAATAAAAAAGATTCGCAATTATAATTCCCATCTAAAAACAAAAATATACATTATGTTTCATTTAAAGTAACAAAGTTTATAGTGACTTCCGGTATAACAGGAATTGCGGGAAGTTCGAAAATATTTTAGAAGAATAGGACGTAATCAATTATACCTAGTTATAGACTTTTTAATTTTTGCTTTGGCCAGAACTCCGTACAGTACACTATCTGTCCTTTCGTCGACAAATTCGTACCCGTTTCCCGCACGTTAACATGCACCACAACGGTCGCGACCCGTCGTGGTTAGTTTATTCGCAGCACGGTCCTGACGGGAATGAAATCTACTGGTTTATGTCTACCACATGACGTATTGCTATTTCTATATTATTAATAATTAATATATTATTGATTATGTAGTGAACTAGAAATTATTTTCTGAAATAATCGAAAAATGTACCGACAAAGATCTTGTTTATGAAAAAATAACAGTTAACTTAAAACAAAAATTTGAAGGTGTAATCTTGTGAAGAGCTTAAGCTTTCAAAAAGTAAGAAATTCGAAAATATGACTATCAAAGATCTAAAAACAAAAATTCAAAACATGAGAAAACAAAATTGAAGTAAGTAACAGAAGTAGAACAAGTCAAAACGACGTTCAGGGTTGAGTGATTTAAATCAAATGTTTTAAATCACTGATTAAAATCACGATTTAAATCACTCGAAGAATCTGATTAAAATCATTATAAATAAAAAATATTATAAATATTAAATAATCGTACGCAAACATTGTTGTTATGTGGGATTAAACAAATAAACAATGTGATAATAAGGACAGTATGTATTGTCTGGTGTCTGGATTGTCTAGACTTAACGACTACCACTCTTCAATTCCTCAATTAATTAATATTAATAAGTTTAGGCTTTGGATCTCTTGTGAGTAAGGTTTAAAAGCAATTTGCAACCACTGCAAAAGGAAATGCAAGGACTTGTCGTGCGAATGAAGCAACATTTGGAATGGTGTCGTAGTGGTACAGGTGAGGAACAGGTGCAGGTTGAAAATGAAAATGCTCCCCAAATTGAACCTGATGTGGAAATATTGCCATCATCATCATCATCAGCTTCAAAGAGACCAGTTTCTTGTGGTCCAGATTCTACACAGATTCCATCAACATCCAAAATAAAAAAGCAAAAAGTATGCTCTAGTTCTAAAAGAATGGATGAATTTGTAGTTAAGACGTCATCAGCAGAAAAAACTGCGTTAGACGCCCAAGTTGCTCGATTCATATATGGTACGAATTAGGCGTTTCGAATCGCAAAAAAACAAGGAATTTATTAAATTGGTTGATATGCTTCGTCCTGGATATGCTCCGCCGTCACGTTTCGACATAGCTGGTCGACTCCTGGAAACTGTTCATTCAGAGGTGGAGCAGAGTATGGAAAGTAAACTGAATGGAGCAACAGTTTGCATGTCATTAGACGGTTGGAGTAATGTAAGCAACGAGCCAATAGTTGCTGTGTCAGTTACCGATGCAGAAGGGGATGTGTATCTTGTCAACTCTGTAGATACATCTGGTAATTCTCATACGGCGGAATATCTTGCAGAGCTTGCAAAAGGCACAATTATTGATACAAATAAGAAATACAACTGCGTAACAAAAAGTTTTGTTACAGATAATGCCGCTAATGTTGCAAAAATGCGAGAACAATTGTCAAGAAAGGACGTTGATAATTCTGATGACGAAGACGAAGGCAAAATTGACATAATCAGTTATGGATGCTCTAGCCATATTTTGAACCTCCTATCTCACGATGTTGAAATTACTGGAGTAAAGGAACATGTTGTAGAGATTATAAAATATTTCCGCAACAACCACTTCGCATCTGCGCAGTACAGGAAAGAAGGAGGGACAGCTCTTTGCTTACCTTTGGATGTTCACTGGAACAGTCTCGCCGATTCATTAGATTCTTATATAAAGAACTGGGCCACCTTATGTAAAGTTTGCGAGGACTACAGAGATAAAATTGATGTAGGAGTTGGGAAAAAGTGCGGAATATAGCAATCAAACGAAACGCTGAGAATTATCTCTCCTACTTAAAGCATATATCAGTTGCTTTGGATAAGGTACAAAGAAATGATTGTTTGATCAGCGAATGCGTGGAAGTATGGATTAAGCTGGTAAATGAACTTAAAGAAGATGATGTAGTGTTTCTGTTGTAAAAAGGCGATAGCCCGTATGAATATGGCCCTCACTCCAGCACATTATTTGGCTAACTTGCTGAACCCAAGGTATAGAGGAAATCCCTGAAAAATTCGGATCTTGAAGTGGCCTTAGAATATGCCGAATCAAACTACGCTGCTTGCCTTCCCACAATAATAAAATATAGAGCAAGTGCAACACCTTTCTCGAAGACTCTATTTTCGGAAAGTGTAGTGGAGAAGGTTACTCCATTGTCCTGGTGGTTGTCATTGGCCGATCAGATTGACCCTGAGAGCCTGGAGATGGCAAAGCAGCTTCATACAGCAATAGCTTCAACAGCAGGGCTTGAACGAATATTTTCAACGTTCGGCTTTGTACATTCTAAAATAAGGAACAGACTGGGCGCTGCAAAAGCTGCAAAACTTACGGCAATTTTCAGGGAACTGAATAAATAAAAAGTAGAAATTTTTTTTTTTAGTTTCCTAATTAGATCGTTGGTGAACTGGACACTGAGGACTATAACCGAAAGAAAAATGTGTTAAAGTTTATTGTTTTTGATTGAATTGAACTTCATGTGACTGTTTTTAAATTTTGTTATATTTTGTTTCGTTTATAATAGCTGATAAAACTTCATGTAGAAATAAATGAGTTTTCTTTTAGTAGAGTAATTTTAATGTCTTTTACTTTTTATTTTAACTAACTTTTATTCCATTATATTTTACTATTATTTTAGTATAGGTTAAGTGATAAGTCTAATATCTGCTAAGATTCTCTATGTGACTCTGGTCTGGATATGATTGTTTTTTTTTTGTTTTTTTTTCGCCTTTACTTTAAAATTGAAATTACAATAATCATTTGATAAACTAATGAACTCTATATTAGTCTAATGGTTAAAAAACACCTTTTTGACTCAGCAGGCGCTTTGGTTTTTTAAGTTTGAAAGTTCATTTAAAAAAAATCAAAAAAATCTGATTTAAATCAAAAAAATTTGATTTAAATAAAAAAATCCGATTTTTTTGATTTTTTAAAAAAAATCATGATTTTTATCAACCCCTGACGACGTATAAACACAACCCTAATAACGCCACTTTTTTTGTTTCCCATGCCGAAACTGATACCGAAAATATCTAGGGATTTTTGGCACTATAAAATATCCAACCCGCTGTGCAATAACTTCAAAATATGAAAAATTAAAAACTAATTAACCCATCTGTCCTTTCACAAACCAATTACGTTGTAACCCGAACTACTTTTAAAATAAAATTTAAAAAAATAGTAAGTGTGTCACAGAATTTATCTTTACTTCGGTTAGCTTCAGTTGGAGAAGAAATAGCCCAGGGTTTAAACAATATATTTACAAACTTATTAAACAAATAAACAACAATTTTTATACAGCGCTTAAATAAACAATAAATGACAATTTGGTCACCCTGTACATGGTAGGTTGGTATCAGCAGTAATACCCTAGTCCGTTCGAGACAGTTCTTCTTCAATGGCCGCCGGCCGGCATCTAGCGACGAAATACCAGTGAAACAAACGTTAGTGAATTTTTAATTGCTCCAGCAATTGCTTTATTTTAAATTGATTTGCGTGCGACGGTTTTATACAGGTAAGACGTAGTACGTAGTTTGAAACTTAATTGAATCGGACACGGCAATTTTAATTGCAGACTTCTTCAGCCCCTTTATTTACATAAATTATTATATACCGGGGAAAGTTGCTTGCTGGTTTACCTCCCCTGTGTGAGTTTTACTCGGCTTCTTCGGACGTTTATATTAAACGTGTAGTTCTGGAACGACAAAGATTCGGACCCCTTCTTCAACTAGGTAAGCAACCGATTGTCGCTGGAATATAATGATTAATCGTGGAGGAGAGGTTTCAGAGTTCAGTGGAGTATGATAGAATAAGTAACGGCAAACACTGCGAAACAAATTTAATTACTTGACAGTGTTGTCGTTTAGAAATAAACAAGGGCAAAATGCTGCGAAACAAATTCAATTACTTGACAGCTTTTGCGGTTTAGAAAACAGAAGAATCTGTCTTGGATGGGAAACAAATTGAATTACTTGCTCCAGACTACCACGCAACAGGGAGAAAGAAGTAGTATCAGGTAAATAAAAGAGAACAATTTAACGGGTGTTTATTTCTAGGATACTCAAGAAAATTAACAGGATCGGAAAACGAATTGCGGATACGGAGAAAGGTGTTCTGAGAGCGGAACTCAGAACGAGTAAGAGTAAGAGTGCCTTTGTGGCCCGGAGACATTTTATTTATAACGTCGTTTTCAAAATTTTAGCGGGGAGAATGGTGGGAAAATAGTAGGAACAATTTCGTTCTTGCGTAGTAGGGAGTTGACGTCACACAAATTTACTTGTGTTTATATTCGTCAACGCCATTTTGACGTTCGTTACAACGTTAAGAAAATGAAGGCAATTTACGTTCTTGGCTAACGAAAGATCTGCCCGTGGCAAACCGATCGGTGGGATTTGAAGACACATCGGACCACGTGACAGTCGTTTAAAAATCCCTCTCGTGTGTGCCTGCCTAATGAACGGTCTCGCTGAGACACCCTGTATATATTAAAAGAACTGCTAAGAAGATGAAATTAATAACCGTTTATTATTGTTCAAATCCAACAATAAACCTCAACATCGAAAGAATTCAAATATCAACTTAATATTCAAATTATCAGTATCAAAGGCTTATTGTTTAAACATCAACAATCCGCTTTAAATTTGTTTCATATTTAATACAGACATCAAATTACTAGTCATACAACATTGATATAAAGCATTATTTGATTGCTTAGTAATCAAAAACACATCAAAGGCATGAAAAAATAGTTATCACTAACATACCACAAAGATTTCTATACAATCAAAAGTAAATAAATTAATGGCAAAATGTCTTCCGGCGGGAGTGATTTAAAAACTCGTAAAATTTTTGCTTAACTAATTGTGTTTTAATTTTATTCAGAACTCACCCATTTACATACGTCGGAAAATAGGATTATTTCGAGATTATCATACTTATTGAATTCTATAGTGTTTAAATAAAATAAATTACAAAATATAGAAAGAAAAAACAAAACGATAGGTAAATAATTCAGTTGAAACAGTAATAAACCGTTAATTTTTATGGCATAAAATTTTTTTTATAACAAGGGATAATGCTACACGTGAAAAATTTCATGTTGGCATTTAGCAACGCCTTCGTAGATTAAAGTCGGCATTTATCTCCTCGTACCGTTTTCAAACGCAGCATTAAATTTTCACTTAAAAATATAGAAGATGAAAAACTTATTGCTCTTATAGAAGTTCACATTTCAAACCACTTAACTTTTGTACAACATATTCCATTGTTTTGCACCAACGCATACGAATTAAACCTATTGTTTAATATTATTAAATGCAACTCATTTTTTCAACGAGATTGTTTTGTGAAGATGTACATCAGTGAGTGGGATGGTAAGTATGAGGATATACGTTTCTTAATTTGTAGAAACATTAACACAAACGAAATCGATATTTAGGTAATAACCTTTGAGGAAATAATCAGAACTGTATTAGATATCCCACAAAATGAACTTTCAAACAGTTTGAGCAGTGAAGTGTTTACCTCTAAACGTATTCACCCTTATCGGTTTCACACTCTACTATACACACAAAACCTTTACCAAACTACGGGGGAATATGTCCATATGATAACAACGATCTGATAATAAAGATGCAAGACAATATGTAAATTTTCAACAACTGGTTGGAAAAGATAACGCGTAAGTATTAAATATAAATTAGTGTACACAAACCTAGCCGAAGAATTAAATTGATAATTGCGTTTGCATTGTCATTGCCTTTGTATATGAGGGGTAAAAACCAATATGTAGCAAAAAAATATGTTTACGTTTAATGCAAATAACCTTAAATATTAAATATTGACGTGAAGCAACTTTGCGCTCACTGAAACCGATTAATCCTACGCTTAAAACATATATAAAACTTGACCCTCAACCAAACAGAAAAAAAATAATAAATCGAATTAAAATATGATCTGAATAGTTATAAGGAAAATCCGAAATTATATTGCTTACATAATAACAAACTACAATTAAATCAATGTGATTTTTTAGAATTATACACATTCTATAATAATAACACTTGACGCGTAGAATGACAAAAATAGTTATTTATGTAACAAGGACAAAAAAGTGCACTTTATGTACGAGACTGAATTTGCTGGCCGAGGCAAGCAAACAGGCGAGGTTATTAAAAAGCACTTTTTCCGAGGTACATATTAATTTTTTCCGTTGACCTTAAATTAATTAATTTTCTATTTATTACCGTTTACTGAAAACAAAATGTTTAGTAATTTTAAACAAAAATTTTACGTTTGTCCTGATTTTACTGTACCTAATGTTCACTTCACCGTTCAGTATTGTAACATTTGTGTCAAAATTTATTAAAGGAAATAAAAGCTTTCCGCGTTCGAAAATTGTACCGATAAAGCATTTGTTTACAAACAATCACATAATTTTTATAAGAGCACTTGATTATGATAGGTAATAGGTAAAACATGTACTTTTTTATAATTTATTAAAATAATAAAATTACATTTAGGTAGTGTTATTTTGAAGTATATTTAAAAATGTAGTTATAGTTGGAAGCCTACCCTCAAAATTAATGCATTTCTTTAATTGTTTATGATCAAAGATGTAATGAAGTTTCTCCTATTAAACACATTAAAGTCGATTCTTACTAATTGGACATATAATAGTTATAAGACTGAGTTTGTACCGTGGTCAGACTTATAATCATTTTATATTCAATAAAAATATTGCCTGACCGTAAAAAAGTATGCAAACGTAGTTTTTTATTCACTCTGAAAATGTTTCAAAAATGTAATAATCTTCTTTCAGCTTATTGAAAACTGTGGAATTCACCTTGTTTTTGTGTACGAATAAATCTTGAACCCAGTAATGTTGATGGCTTATATGATTCTATTTTTGTTTTTTCCTGCGACAGAATCAATATTCAAATGATTTTTCACAAGTAATTACTGTTCTTGTGTTTTCCATTAGTATTATTACTTATTTACATCAATCAAATACAGTAATAGAAAGGTACCCATAATTAACTCACTTCTACTGTAAGTTTTTGTATTTTATGATCGTGAAAATTTTGTATCGGAACTCCGCTTCTGTATCAAAATGTTACCAATAAAATTGTCTAAAGCAATCTCAAGTCGTATGAATTCTGTCTTACCTTATAAATGAATAACTTTAAAGAAGTTAAAGTGTTACATATTGAAAACAATGTATCGAGTATTGTGAGATTACAACCAGGCTCTTCTATATGCTTCGCACATTGTAGAAACTATAAACAATTTATTATTATCATTTCAAAGCACTTAAAATCATTTACTTGTAATTTGAACAACAAATTGTTTTTGTTCAAAGTTGTGTGGGATTGAGAAATTGAGGTTATAAATGGAAGTAAACAAACAATATTCTGCAGTATCTAAAATGTTTCAGTATGTACCTAAAGTACTGTAATAACTTATGTAGTCACTAAATTCATCCTTTCTTAAAAATGGGTTTTCATACTGGTTACTTCGACTTTATTTAATTTGACATAAAATAATAATTGACATTGACAGATGTTTGCGGACGAAAAGTAGTACAGTTATTAAAAGTGTTACTTTATGATTATTCAGGGAGTACGTAAAACTCAATTTTATAATGAGGTCGACGGAAAAATAATTATGTAAACAAAGAAAACATCAATTCTATTTTTTTCCTGATAAGTTGAAGCAGATCGGTAGTAGATCAGGTTTTATATAAAAGTTTGGTATTTCCGCTTCATGTTATAGAAAATACAGAATAACCAATACTACAATACCATTACAGTGTCGGAGGTTAGAGAAAAACTGCATTTTACTTTAATTCGACCAACAAAAATGTTGGTTATCCTGCGGAAATCTGATCTTAGGTAAGTAGTTTAGGCTGTTATTTATATAAATTACATTTTACTAATGTCACACAGAATCCCTTCTGATAGCAGTCGGACGACACACATTCCCTAACTGGACTCCAGACATTGTGAATATAGCTATGACGGAAAGGCATGGATATCGTTCATTAAAATAGAGTCAAAAGAAATTACCGGACCGACGCCTGTAGAGATTTTTGAAAAACTCTTGACGAAGAAGTGATAAATTTGATTACTGAACAAACCTATTGTATGTTGGGCAAAAAAAATAATCATACATTTACTGTGTCAAAGAAAGATATATAAATATTCATGGGCTTAAGTGGCTACCACAGATTACCAAAGGAATGAAAATCTCTCTATACCAGTGGTAAGAGATTGTACCGAGTGTCCACTTATATTTTCCCCTATTTTAACTGCCTATAACTTTTAAAACGGTTCAGGATAGAAACATGCGGTTTTTAGTGAAATCATTACATTTTAGTGTAAAGCTTTCTTGAAATACATTAAATTTTTCTAATCGATTTCGAAGACGTCATAACAAAATGGCGGACTTTTTACAAGTTTTTTGTTAATTGTTTTTCATGGGAACACTCGGTATATTTTTTATAGTTTGAAAGAACTTGACTTTCACCTATCCAGCGATGCAAAGTTTTTCAAAATCGATTAGCGAATGACTAAGTAATTAATTTTTAAAATTAGAGATACAAATCAAAAATCGTACAACAGAACACAATTTAATTTTACATAAAACAATACACAAACAGAAAAGTGCAAGTATTTAGTTCATTAAATTTTCAATGTGCCGCCTTTCTTGATGAATACAGTTGTCTCAACGTAGATATAAATTTGTAGATAGCATTCTGCACCAAATTTATTTTCTAGCAACTAAGGAAAAATGAAGCGATGTTCCATCTTGTTGAAAATAGGTTTCATTTCTGTTACCAATTAATTGTAGATCCTGATCTAACTGTAGATAGAAAATATTTCTAAATGTCTTATAACTATTTCATTTATTGTTTTTTCGGCGAAGAAAAATGGTTCATAGATTTTATTTTTTGCTAACCGCACACCACACATTTATTTTCGGTGAATCTCGTTCATACTCGTGCGGATTTACTTCTGACCATATTCTTCAATTATGTTTATTAACAGCTCCACTTAAATGAAACGTTGCTTCATCAGACATTATTAAATTGCAGTTTAGGTATAATTTCATAATATCCATTAATGGTTTTCACACATAATAACCCGCTTTTCCAAATCCCTCTCATTCAATTTCTGAAGCAATTTTCTAATCGACGATTTTGGATATCTTCTAACAAAATCATACACATCTATGGTGTCATTTAGAACATTATTATTACCAGTCTCTCTTTTTTTTCGAGATAATGATCCATAGTTTTTAAATTTGTGAAACCAACTCTTAATTGATTTGAAAGTGGGTGAGTTTTTTTATGTAAAATTTGTGAAGAAAACGTCTCTTAGTTAAAGTCACCGATTTTGTTTCAGCAAAATAAGTACAACATTGCTTTTTCTACGTTAGAAAATGCAACAACAATGACAGAAAATACGCAAAGTTGATAAACTTGACATTTACGTAAATCGTCCAAAACGGACTATGATATACAAGAACTGAAGAAATTGATGTTCTGTTGTACAATTTTGATTTCCATCTCTCATTTTGAAATTGTAATTACTCGGGTCATTCCGCTAACCGATTTTGAAAACTTTGCATCGCTGGATTGGGTTAAAGTCAGTTCTTTCAAACTACAAAAATATACAGGGGGTTTCATATGAAATAAAGTTAACAAAAAAATGTCAAAAATCTGCTAATTTTGTTATGACGTCTTCGAAGTCGATAAGAATTCAATAATTCAAAGAAAACTTATACTAAAATGTAACATTTCAGTGAAACCACACGTGCAGGGTTTCTATACTGAACCGTTTAGAACATATGCAGTTAAAATAGGGAAAATATAAGTATATCTCGAAAAGGTAGATGAGAACAAAAATATTTTTATTTGGCCAATAAAACAATCGACAAAAGTGACTAAATATACAAATTACGACTTCTTATTGAATTTACTTAACAAAAATTTGTGAAATGGAGTAGAGTTTCATGATAAACTTTCCATTGACGAAGCAATGGTAAAATATTATAGGCACCATTCTTCGAAACAATTTATTCGTGGAAAACCAGTTCGAATCAGGTACAAAAGACTGGATGATCTGCAGTTCCACTGGTTATTGCTACCAGTTAGACACATATTGTCGGGCCAAACAAAATTATCGAGAATTCGTAGAAAACAACAACAATTTACTTTTAGGATCGAAGGTAGTTTTAGATTTATTAGAAAATGTAACAAACCCTGAAGATCAAACCATATTCTTCGATAATTATTTGAAATCCGCTATGACCTTCTAAAAACTTTGAAAGAGCGTGGTTTTAAGAGAAACCGGAACAGCGAGAGACAATCGTGGGCGAGGAAAATGTTCACTACTAGATTAGAAAAGAATGAAAAAGAAGATCGTGATTTCTTTGACTATCAATATGACAAAAAATCGCTTTATAGTAGTTAAGTAGGAAGATAATAACGTTGTAACAATGATGACAAACTACGACTCGGTACATCCACACTTGGTAAAGTCAAACGTTGGTCTAAGGAAAAGAGAGAGAAGGTAGATGTGCGGCAACCCCATTTATTTGCTATTATAACTTAGGAATGGGCTAGATCAGGGTGTAAATAATGGTCGGCTGAGTATTCAGGATAAAATGGTGGTGGCCCTCTGGACCCGCATGTTGAGACTACACTATGAGTAAATGCTTGGAAACTGCATTGCTTAGCAGGCGAGCAGATGGATTTACTACATTTCATTAGAGATATCGCGCCGCATTTATGCGTGTACACAAAGATTTGACATTTTCCAGGCAGCCACACTTCTGCCCCAGAAAGTACTGTAAAGAATACTGGAGGATATTTTCCGAAAAAACTTGAAAAGCAGTTGCGCTGTCGTTAGTGCTATCAAAGAGCAAGATGGATGTGCTCCAAGTGCAACGTTACTCGGTGTTTGGAAAGGAGTGCTTTGTAAGTTCCATGAAACCTAGATAACCAGTTTTCCTTATGTCTTAAATATTATAATAAAGAATTGATCTAGAACATTTTATTATTAAAAACGTACTTCTTGTTCCCGATGTACTCATATGAGTACAAGTATTTTTCAGAAAAATACAAAAGATTTTTGGAAAACAACCTCAACAGTAAGTTTAGTATACACAATGTTTACCCAAAAACAAGTATTAGCAGAATGTTAAAAAATCGTTGGAACAAATGGTTCATTTTTATTCACAGTTGTATAAGCTATAAAGAATTATTTGATTCAAAAACTTTTAACCCAAACAAATGTGCGAAATAAAAAAAGATTTTCATAGAAATTTATTATTTATATTTTAATTATTTTAAGTAGTATACAGGGTATTCCAATTCAATTTTACACCAAATATCTCCGATAGCAACTACAAAAACATTTCTTAGAACAAAAAAAACTGTCTATTCTTTTCTGCATTTGCTACATATTTAGTATAGGGTGGTCATAAAAGTCATCGTGGATTGTTGCTTTAATTTTCATCGGTTTACTATTACGATTCTTAACACATATAAGTGGTGACTAGTTGTTAATTAATGAAAATGAGGAAAAAAACATTTTCTGAAAAGTCTTATCATCGAAATAATATTTCTTTTGAGTATGTTCACAATAGTCAAAAAATCTACGTTATTCACTCACAATCAGAAAAAATCGTTATTCATCTTTCCACAGTACGAGATCTAGAAACATTAGCACCATCTTCACATTTTTGATGATACTACTTAGCGATGATGATCATTATCATTTAAACCTGATCCAATTATTGATTTGTAAAGCGTAATTCAAAGTTTTGAAATCAGTGGATTTTGGAACTAAAGCTTCTTAAGCTTCACCGAGAACTAATCGGCATTTCCTAGGTTTTCTATGTTTTGAAATACATTTCACCATTTGAATATTTATGTGCCACTATCAATGGTCCTTGTAATTTTAAATCCTCTTAAAAATAATAATAAAAATAAGTACCAGTATACACGTTTCTTTTTATTTTTTTTATAATGGTTTAGAAATGCTTTTATGCACAACTTGTTTAATTTAACTTTAACTTGTTTAGAACTAGACAAGTCAACTACCCACTAAAAAAACTCCACCTTTGCTTAACCTTCTTACACGCGAAACCATATAGACATGCATCGCGTGTAGAATTTGTCTTTGATTAACTATATTCTTCCTTACGCAGATCGTTCTTCTTTTCTTCAGTTTCCATTATTCTTCTTAGATAACTTTTCCCATAACCCCCAATTCATATTTGATGATATCATCAATTTTGCCTATTTTTAAAGAGATTTTTCAGTTTTTCGATTACAAGGAGAGGAAAATCTCATAAAATTCATTGAGATGATTTGTAGATAATTATTTTATCTTTCCAAAAGCTCAATACTGTTAAGATATCAGAAAGGATTTGCGGAGAAAATGAAATATAGCGTGGTATAAGTAATGACGTAACTTAAGTTTTTATAAGTTTTCATTCAAAACATGGATTTTTAAAGCACGCAATGTAATAAATTACAATTTTTATCGAAATTTTCATTTAAGCTATATATAGTTTAGGATTTGATATTTAAGATACAAAATATAACTAAGTTAATTAATTGTTAAATATGGTAACAGGTAACTAAAGTTTACGAAAATGCTTCGTAGCTTCTAGACTCGGTTAAGTCTAAGAAGTACACAATGCGCAGAAACGAGTTTTGGTCGGACGAATCTATTATAATCGTTGTAGGGGAGTTTACTTATCTGTTTACATGCTCAGTCAGTAGCGTCGGTTCGTAGTAGTATTATCGTATTCATCGTGTCTTGGAAAAATGTTGGTGTGAAGGCTAAAATAATTCACAGTCAAGGGCGTGAGACAATTGCAAATGTGTTGGAATTTATGAAACGTGAATTAATAAGTTGACTATAAAATTATACATTTTCTTTGCAATAAATTATTACAGTTACAGTTAAATTTTTAGTGTAGATAATTCTTTGAAAACAGTGGATAATCAATCATTTTTAGTGGTAATGTACACCCAGATCCGTTAAGAAATTACTACGCCCTTGCTTAACAGCAGGTATATGCGCGTAGGTCAGATGTTTATAAATCATTATGTACTTCTTAAACTTAACCGAGTCTATCTATGTAGGCACAGTATTGTCCAAGCAAGTCGAACCTAAAATTATAACCTCTAGTAAGCTAACTTGTAATATGATAGGTTTCTCTTCTTATATAATGATAACTATCTTTCAAGATTTGGCCTGAATAAAACAAGGAATTTTTATATAATTCAAAATCTCAATATGAAACTTTCTTATTCTTAACCTCCATTTTGGAAATTTGCTTGACAAATCGTAGGTACATAATAGCGTGCAGGATACTCCAGAGCTTTTACAGGAACAACTAATCGTTTTGCAATGTTTCTTACAAGAGCACTTAACCAGGTCTCGGCATGATTCCCATATTTCTGGGTGCAGAGGGTAGTGGAAGAAGAAAAGGAGGAATAGATTTAAAAAAAATAGGACAGAAGAAACTATAGAAAAATACAAAACGAGAATGGAGGAACAAATTGAAGCGAGTGATGACATAGAGTAGAAGAATTAGAAAGATTAGTAAAAAAATTGATATAGAAGTAAAAAGAAAAGGTTCAAAATAGGCAAAAGGGTAACGGAAGAAAAAAGGAGTGGTGGAATAAAGAATGTGAGGATGCCCAAAAAGATGTAACAATGATTTTTACCGGTTCCAAAAGATAACCATAGTTCCTTTAATCCCAAAGTAAAGTAACTGAAAAAAGAACAAAATGGCAAGAACTAATACATTGGTATCCACAGTTCGAATTACAACAGAGAAACATCCGAGTTGTACAGCATCCTTTACGTGCACAATAATACGACAGTCGGTTTCCCCCTAAATACTCCGGTACAATTTCTCCAACAATTGCAAATAATTCAGCAACAGATGCTATAAATAGTCCGTTTACATTTGTAACTATTTGCCTAGTTTTGGTCCCTTGTTACGTGATTTCTAACAATTTGAAGAGATCTTGATGTTTTTGGGCCAAAAGTGAACCACAGCTGCATCGTCGTATATAATAGCATCGTACTTTCCTACATACATATGCAGAGTGTTTCTGAAAGGTGTGTACATGGCTTTACCAGAGGTTCTCTGGTTCAAAAAGACCATTTGAAACCAAGTTACTTATATCCAAAGTGCACCATAAAGGCAACAGAAGGGCGTCTAACTTTCCAAAAATTATTGTATATTGGGAATGACTTGAGAACGGTTCTACGGATTTGTTTCGTTTCATTATGTGAAGACGTTTTTCTGTGTAATGTGGATGAATTTCTGATGCCAGGAAAAGTCGCTTTCATATGGGCACTATCAAATAAATGATAATATTTTAGACAGCCGTCAACGATACGAAACCAAAATAATTCTGACAAATAAAATGAACAATTTGGAAACTTTTTTCTCTCTTGTTAAATTACGCTAATGTTAATAGATCAATCAGAAAAAAATTAAAATCATATCTATGCAAGGCGCATCCATACGCTTAGAAATTCAAATAGACTGCTAGTAGGCTATGCGATCATGTTAATCCGATTTGGGAACGCTTTTGCGGTAAAACCTCACGCTCTGCCGATAATTGCCACTGCAACAACCGGAACACTAACAGCATATCGTATGTTCGGCAAATGTGTAACCCCATTTTTCGAAGTAGTTAAGCTCGCAAAATAGAAAGGTGAATAATCTTAGAAGATCCCAGAAATGAATGTCACAAATGATAGATTTGATCGGATAGCCTACTAGCAGACTACTTGAATTTCTAAGCGTATGGATCGCGCCTTTTAAGGTATCATTTAAAATTTTTTCTGATTGAAATAATAACATTAGCGCAATTTAACAAGAAAGAAGAAAGTTTTCAAATTGTTCGTTTATTTGTCAGAATTATATTGGTTTCGAATCGTTGACGGTTGTTATTAAAATATTATCATTTATTTTACAGTACCCATACGAAAATAACTTTTCCCTGGCATCAGAAATTTGTCTACATTACAGAAAAACGTTTTCGAAAGCAGACAACCAGTATACGAAAGCGGAACTAAATCCGTCAAACCGTTTTTTAGTATTTCTAATATACAATATTTTTTAGGAAGTTTGACGCCCTCTGGCGCCCTTATGCCTTTAAGCCAGAGAACCTCTGATAAAGCAATGTACACACCTTTCAGAAACACCCTGTATATTTTTGATTAAATACTTTAAATTTTTTAATTTTAGTCGAGGCATGCTTCTTTTGAACCGTATGAGTATACTGTACTTAATCAAGATGTTCTTGAGCTTTTTGGAAAGATAAAATAATTTTCTAGAAATCATCTTAATGAAGTTTTGAATTTGTCCGGATACTTGTAGTCGAAAACTGAAAAATCCCTTTAAAATAGTCAAATTTTGGCTGTTTATTTCATTTATCGGCTTCCAGTTAAAAATCTCGACATAAATGTTCTGACATATATTAAAAGAGGGTGATCAGGAAGCTTTCATTTGCATTCTAGTTGATCTTCCTATGACAAATAGTTTAAAGTTATAGTTGGGGAAGGAAATGTCCCGAGCGCCATTTTTTGTGACGTCATATCTGATCCTCCCCGAAAATTTTCCGGAACTGCGTCCAAATCGCTAGAATCATCTAAACTATAAATGTGCCAAGTGGGATCTTCTTATCATCATTTGCGCTATTGTGACATTATTTGTCGCGTACCGCCTGTACTATAAATACTTACAAGAATCTGTAGCTTACAGCAACACGCAAAAATGCAAATTATTACGCTACGATCGTTACGATTTGTACACAGAATTGAAGACTTAATTTGATCTGATGTAAGACATTTGAATGTAATTTTGGATATATTATGAATCACAGTTGATGCTTTCTGAATTAGACTTGAAAAAGTTGTTGATCTGTCTTAGGTGAACTAAAGGAATGGAATCCATGCCTTTTTACCATCAGAAATAGTTGAGAACTGATGCTTCACAGTTATTATTGACAATTTAGATAGCGATGTAAGACAAAAGTCTAATTCATATTAATTTGTATTAGCGTGACATTTATTGAATTGCTTTTCATGTTTGCAATATTCTAATCTGAAGTAGGTACACTGGTACATTGAATAACAACCAAGATTTCAGAATTAAACTTGCCTATTTTCGAATTACAATAAAAAAATTACTTTCATTGTCGTTGCAAAAGTCAAAAAAAAAAATAATCCAAAAAGAAAAAATGGAGATAAAAGTCAAAAGTACATATTATTATTATTTCAACCCCGAAATAGTTTTAGTCGCCTAACTCTCAGTGAAAATATTCTGGTTCGAAACATTACTTTTTACTCAGTAATAACGGCAATTTTGTTTGACTCATTTTTAGTACCTACTTCACCAGATATTGATAATCATGATTGACTCTCTAATTCAAAATATATTCGATCGAAATTAATCAATATGGAGGTAATAATTATAACGACGATAATTCATGCAGTTTTGAATAAACAGACACTTACTGGTGTTGTACATTTGAAATAAATTCATTGAAAGGTCACACTTTTTATTCGAAAACATAAAATAAAAATTTTTAGATCACATTCTGACTAATGAAAGTTTCACATTAAGCAAATAAAAAACACCTCAATATTTATACAAGAGCTGTAACATCGGGATTTTCCAATAATGCAATTGCCATACATGCGAAGACACGGAGAAACTAAGCAAATATTGACATAAATAATTTAGCCATAATTAAATCTACTACCAAGAATCGGCAAATAGTAGCATAACTAGACATTAACATTTCTTAAGCACAAAGGTGTGATGATTAATCCTATTTTTAACGCACGAACATTCAGAGAAAATGCCAAATTAATATTAACAACAGCATTAGATTAATTACGAATTCAACTGAGTCTGACGTTGAATAACGACATAGATTTCTGCAATAACCTTTTCCATATAAATTAAGTCCTGCCCCAAAAGCTTTCCACAATCAATTCTTAAAAAGAAGTTACAAATATTTCGCATAACAAATATGAAATTTCCGTCAGTTTAATATTCAAAAAAATCTTCAACTCCATTTTTCCACATTATAAACTTTTACAAAGTTTTGCGTAGACAAATTTTTAAATTTGACAAGCAAACAACAAAAACATTACTTTAAATAAATGAATGAAAAGAATGTAAATTAGTAGTTTAACTATGTATTATTTTGCGATTACAAACCTAGCACACGCACTATAAAAGTAATGAACAATTAAATACCTAATCGTTTTAGAACTTACATGACATGCTAAAAAAATAATTTCTAAGAAAATTGTTACCTTCTTCATAGTTGACCTACTCATGGGTAATTAAGTACGAATTATCATTTTGTACAATGGTGGTGTTAATCATTATTATCATTGTAATTCCCATTCGAAAAACCGTTTCGGCATAATTGGCTTTAGAATATTTTAAGTAACAACTCCCTCTAGTGGACATAATTTTTTCCAAATAAAAGTTTAAATTTTTGTAATCTTTATATTGAGGTGGTGTTAATTTAAATTATTGTCAATTGTAACACTAGTTAGTCACGCTATATTTTAAGAAAATTTAAATTAAATTTATTCATCACAACGTTGTGCAATATTGAATAATAGGAAAATGTTAATGCTATAAAAATTTATAACGACTGCATCAAACATACGGTTTTCTAAAATAATAAAAATGATTATTGCTGCCAAAAAGTCGAAATTGCATTGATCCGTATAAATATTTCTTAATAGGAAAGGGAGTTTACGCGTGCACGTGACATCTAATCGTACACTACATAAATTTCATATTCAGAAGTATACAAGAATAAAAAAAAAAAAAAAATAATTCCAATAGCAATCCAGATTTCTTGAGTTAATAACTATTTTTACATTCCTTAGGATTAGCATCATTTATTTTATTACAAAACAATACAAATGGGATTTTGTAGGATAAATGAAATAAATAAATATTTTATCGTGATCAGCAAATATCGATTGCGTTTTAATTTTATAATAATTAAAGACGAATAGTTGTAGTTCTATAGTCGCATTAAAGTAAAGTCGTAACAGGAAACACTGCAAGTGCAGAATGTAATGCAATTAAACAAATAAATAATTTGCGCTGCAATAGTAAATTCTATAGAAGCGGTTGCTATTATTCTAAGCTAAGCAACCAACGTGACAATTAATTTACGGTCAATACCAATTTCGTAAATGTTAATCGTTTCCCCTTTATTTGATTTTTACTACGCCGTAATCTTACGATGTGGAATTATTCAATAAACTTTGACAATGACAAGATAAACAGATAAGGTTCGAAGTAAAGTCTCAAGCTGTCATTTTTGACAGCTCTGGAGTTTATGAAAATTTAATCAAAGGTTCTGCGAAACACATAAACTACTATGAGGGTTGTTACGGATTCGAGTTTCTGCTTGTTGGAAACTTCCGACAGCTAAATATGTGAACGTGTTACAAATTTTGAGGGTAAGTGCTTAAAAAGTGACTTATTACAGTTAACTTGTATTTTACCATTAATTTATAATGCATCCCCCACCCTCTCTCGCCCTTACTGCTAAAAGCACGCAAAGGAAATAAACCTTGTGGATTGTTTTATGGCTTTAATTTTTTATTAATAATCGTTTGTCTATTTAAACATGTCGGTGGTGCTGTAGTTAATTTATACAAGTACACACGTACTGCGCATGCTGGATGTGCTATGCATGTCTAATGACCAACATGAGTTAGACGTCGTGCCATAATAGAAGTGAGGACAACGAACATACGCGCTTTTCAAAGATCTCCCCCGCAAACAACTATTTATTAAAAAAAAAAACAAACACCTCCGACACTGATAAAAATTTCAGAAAAAGCTATATTTTTAGTAATAACGGCCGTAAACAAACCGTAACATATCCTTTCACCAAACTTTCACCCTAAACTCGCACAATAGTTAAGATGCCACCGAAAATTTTATTAATTAAATTTTAATAGGTTATGCAACAAATGGCGGTAAAATTACCTGTATCAAAAATAATTTAAATAAATTCTAATGTGTTTAAAATAAATGCCTCCCGTCTTCTAATTTAAAAGTAAATTAGTTTTAGAAAACAACAAAATAAATCAAAATTTTAACGAAATAAATTGTAACAAAAAAAACACAAATTAATTAGACGCTTTGATGTTATGAGAAATAATTATTGAAAACTAAATTCTCGTAATGGGAGTAATTAATACATTTTTAAATTATTTGACGGTCGGATGATAAAAAAAAATAATGGTTAATTGTAACTACTTTGACAAAAATATGTTTTAATGTTTCAACACGCTCTGCGTGGATTGCCAAGTCATATATTTTTGTAATGGGTACAGATCGAGACATTAAAAAATAAACGTAACTGTATAACGCTGCATATGCATTTACATTTTTTTACAAACTTGGGATTTCGAATCGCATTGTTTCAATTTTATTGGACCGTTTAAAAAAAAAGTAGAACACCTATAAGAGAAGTATGAAAAAATATCAGAATCGCTGGTCAATCCTTGGGACCGAGTTTTGGTTGGTAGTTAATTACCGGTTAAATTCTGTAACCGTATTTCCAAAAATTCG
The DNA here is from genome assembly GCA_030710515.1 of Abscondita cerata. Classification (NCBI taxonomy): domain Eukaryota; kingdom Metazoa; phylum Arthropoda; class Insecta; order Coleoptera; family Lampyridae; genus Abscondita; species Abscondita cerata. The sequence goes on from JALBCR010001269.1 coordinate 24,500, forward strand.
ATTTGTTGGAGATGAATCTGTTTTTAGTGACGATGAAATTATATCAGTAGAAAAAACGGAATCACATCTATATTCCAATTCGAGACGCCTTTAAGGCCTATGGCTTTTCACAACTTTATCCCAATTTTCCTTTCAGGTGGCTAGGCTTCTCTTTTCTGTGACTCCTAAACTTCTTACATCTTCTTTATGCACTGTAGCCACCCTGTTTTTGGGGTACCTCTGCGGGCATTTTCTTCTGATTCTTCCAGCACTATTTTCTTGGCACTTCTCTCACTACTCATTCTAACTAAGTGACTATAACCACTTTACTCTGCTTTGTTTCACTACGCTTATTATTCCGGACTCACTATATCATTGTGTTAATGTTCTTCTACGCCATAAATCCTTAATAAATTCGTCTTGGCACTTACCTTTGCCTAATTTCCTCATGTGTCTTCCCTTTCGTAGAACCCATAATTCACTTCCGTATGTCCTTATTACCGTTTTATATAATCTAACTTTCACCCTTTGTGATATATTTTTGATCCTAGGATTGTGTTAAAGGCACCTAAACTTTTTGTTCCTAGGGTTACTCTTCTTTCTATTTCTTTTCCTGTTCCCCCTTCTTCGTCTATTTCAGTGCCGAGCTATACAACATTTTCCTCTCTCTTAAAACTATAGTTGTTGGTAATTTGGGTCCTCTTGTTGCTTTATTTTCCCCATGATAACATACTTGGTTTTCACCTCATTAATCTGAAGACCTACCTTGCCTGCTTATGAAATTCATGTTTTTATTTTCTCTTTCAGTTCGTCTCTTGTACGTGCAATTACCGTCAAGTCATCGTCATACGCCAAGATTTGATATGAGTTGTTGAATATATTGTTCTGATTTCGTAAGCCACTTAACCTAATAGATAACGAATTTTGTTTCAGATGTGGAATCAATAGAAGATTCCATTCTGTGAACCAAAAATTTTAATTATAATCGAGTAATATACTTCATTTACTTGATTTTTCAAAAATTTTAAAAAATACTTATCTCAAAACATTGTTGAGTATAATCGTGAAATATTCATTATATCATTTGTTACAGAATGAAAATACATACAACACATAAGAAGAAAGAGTTTTAGAATAAATATTCTATCACAGAGCAAGAGTTTTTACCAATGATCGCGTAGTTCATGATAATTATTTTTCCATAAAGCTCTAAATCCTGCTGAACAAAATATTTTGACTTCGCAATATTATGCAACAGTTTCTTTGTTAAGTTCCACAAGTCAATAGAAACAAAGAGACTATAAAAACATACGTAGAAGTTGTCCTTGAAAATACAAATAAAGGAGTAGAATAGAATCACACAAGACGTAATTTGAATTTATCGTTATTTTGCTAAATTGTAATTTATGACGTTGTCAATAAAAAAAAGTTAGAACCAAAAACATATTGCGATTTCACTTTTTATCAAAAAAATAATCAAATGGTGACTCACCGGCTACAACTAAATAACCGTTCACTACCACATTCACATGTGCGTCACATACACATGATTTTTTGAAGCGGCCTTGCATTTAAAAATTAACTAGGCGGTACCAATAAATCATTTCATTTGCAGATGACAAAAATGTATTCCACCTAGAATATATCTTAAATAACTATTTAAATACTAACAAAACTAGGGTCCTCTGTGTAAGTTTAACGAAAACGGAATACCTAGTGGTTAAATCAGTGGCATAACACCAACATATTAATAAAAATTACGTAGTAGTTAAACAAGTAGAAAGTGGTGTGGTATGAACAGCAAATTGTAGAAATAAAACGACGCCTAAATACTGTTCAAATGGGTTATCTCCGCCGAAGTGCACAGAATGGAAGCGCCAGAATCAGTAGTAGAAAAATCGAAAGAAAGGCATTAAAAAGGTTTGGCCATCTAATGAAGGATGGAAGAAAATAGATGTCCATAAAGATTTTGTACCAGATACCATATGGAAGAAAAAGAGGATCGTAGAATGAGAGTATGCGTAAAGTCATGCAGGTGAGAAATTCAGAAGAAGACAAAGCACGAATTAGAGAGGTTGGGAGTAAGAGAACGGAAAATGGCACATCGCTGTATTGTAATGTTTAACTTTCAATAGAAAAACCAGGCTTTAATTTTCTACTGCACAAATAAAAATTACCAATATTTCAGTAAAAAAAGAACGCAGAAACTAAAAATCCAAATGTTTATCAAAAAGCGTCAATTGTAGCTTAAGTAGAGAAATATAACGGTTACTCCTATGATTCTATTTTAATTTAACTATTTATGGAGCGTTAAAAACGTAAATCAGTACTTAGGTTAAACAAAATGTGGAATGCAAGTCCATAAAAAGTTGCTTAGCAAATTCAACATTAGTATCGTAATAGTGGAGAAATTACAATTTTCACAAAGTCAAAAAAAAACACATCTACAGGTTAAATCGCTGGTACCAATAGAGAATAATCAACATTTTTGCAAATTTTAATAATTGTAGTCTTGACCAAAACAATTCCAAAATTTTGACCAATTCCTTAGTTTAAGTAACAATATCATTTTAATTGGTTTGGTTTAAAAACGCAACACTAATTATAAGTGTACTTGTTATTATATATAAACAATAACCTATAAAATAATATCATTTTAGGTAGATACAAGAGAAACACCATAGAGCCCTATGTTGTCTACCTATCTGAAGTGAACTCTGCCGAAACATTAAAGGACTTGTAAATTGTAAATACGAGGTTGAAGAAAAATAAACATCATTCAAATAAGAAAACATGGGCTGGGTAGGTCTTGGAATTTTCTTTTGAAGTTAGGAATTACACTCAAGAAAGTGAGTCAGCTGCAAAGTTTAGGTTAGAATGAAAGAATCTGAGTTTCATAAATGACAATTTTAGGTTACATTTATATCAAGTTTTAATGGAGAGTTCCACGCCACCCACGCGTTATTTTGGTAATACTGTAAAAAAATTAAATCCAACTCAATTCCACAGCTTGCCCAGCCCAGTTTTATTTAAACCCTTGAAGAGCAAGCCATTTAATCAAAACACATATTGAACATCACGTTGTAACGGTCACTGTGAGTTAGGCAACACCCAATGCAAGGGGTCGAGGTGTAAACGCGACATTTCTCCGTATTCGCTCCTTAACGGAAAATTTTGGGGATTTAATTCCCAGAATTCAACTTCCGCGTTGTCCTAATTGGCCAATACATTTTCGGTTTCTTCAATTTCCGCCTGGTGACAACCACCATCACGTCGTGCTACATGAAATTCAAATTTGCCTTCATCTGAGTGCTTGATCGTAATTCCGTCAAATTTTCTAGTGGTATGTATAGGACCCTGCAAACTTTCAATGTATAGCGGTATATTTTAGCTGGGAAAGGATTGATTACTCGATTTTCCGAAGTTTATCTTAGGACGGATGCGTGTACTAATTGCTTCTAACGGTCGCTCGATTGCATTCAGGTACGACAAATATTCTTCATGGCTTCCTCAACGTTACACCGTGCATAATTTTCAGATAAGGCGAGTACTCCGGGATTAAAATTACTCGGCTGTAAAGGTTCTTTTGACCTAAACAAAACCAATTACCTGGCTGATTAAATTCATCGTGGGATCTCTTTCTACCTGTTATTGTCTTGTCGCTGCGTGTGTCGCATACTTGGGGTTCGCTGTTAAAATTGCTGAAGTACGGGACATCCTACCGAAATTAGGGGTCGCCGCAGCCGGCACCGACACCACATATCTGTATCTCCTCCTGTGTGTCAACATCGTAAACCTCTATCTACAACATAAGGTCAGATCTTTCTAGTTATACTTCTACGCTGAAAACAAACCATCTCCGGGACGTCACACTGCTACCGAAAACGTCTCAAGCGTAACACCTAAATAAGTACAACTTGTCTTGGCACCTTAAGTGCAGTTAAATATTTGGAACTCGAAACGTATTTGTTCACGTATTTATAATCTTTTTCTGTTAATTCACTATAATATAATTAATTAACTTGTTGTGGCGCATATATTGGCCCAATCTATACACGAATGTGTACCGTAAAGGCGCGAACTTGCTTCATTTACCCACCATTGCTTGGGGATCTTTAGAGTAGAAGTGTAATACCACGGAAGAGCGCTCTTTTTGGGGAAACACCTAAATCTCCGATATTTTTTTTGCTAAATATTGCAACTGCGAACACTAAATACACCTTCGTATTGTACGGGTGGGGTCACGTCGCCATCTTGTTAGATTATATAACGCCAGTGGCGTACCACATAAATTAATAACTTGCTATTAATTATATATTGTTTCCTTCTTTGTGTACGAATATATATAGGAGTACGAACGAATACGCTTCGTAGAATTAACTTAAATGGTAAAGGGATATATGTTTAAATTGTGCCCTGTTCCTTTTTTTATGGTGTGTTATTAAATATAACGTTTTGTAGGTTACTTGTGTCTCTCTCTCTTTGTATTTATTGCTCCTTTAATTTGTTACGGTTGATTGTTGCGTCTGTTTCTTTAGTTCGGAAGCAGGTTTGTATCCACGCATTAGGACTATGGCGCCCTCGGTTTAATTCAAGACAGTTCTGAAGAAGCGGTGGATCCTTTTTCTCACCCACGCCCTACTCTTCGGCTGCCGGCAACACTTATCTTTCTTCAATTAACCGTAGCAACGTGTTGCAGCCAAGAGAACCTCATTAAACTAAGCGACTTCAAACTTCATTGTAACAAAAAGGTATACACTCAATTACATAAAAATTACACCATGTCTCTTCCTGCAATCACACAAGAATTATAGCTTCTGTGAGTAGAACGATCACGGTTAGAGAAAGTGACTCAAAATTGTACATCAATTAAACCGATTGTAATACCTACAAACCTAAAAACTTTGAGTAAAACGTGTGTCTTGCGACATCTCGTGTAAACATTGACACGTGTGAATAGTATAAACTAAAAAAAATGACAACAGTTAACTGTAACGACATGTGTGTTAAAGTGCAAACCGCTATCTAAGCGAAATGCTGCATCAGGTGTTCTTTCGTTGCGTGTGCTTCTGTACAAGTTATACTTGGTTTTATCGACAACGTGTGTTTCAAGCATTAAAGCTATCGCTTAGATAGCGCTTTGCACTTTAACACACACATGTCGTTACAGTTAACTGTTGGAATTTTCTTAGTTTATACTAAAACTTTGCTCCAAAGTTACAAAAATAATTCAAGAAGCCGCACCAGCAATGTGGTAAAACAAAACTGACGAAACCATGTTATGTATACGACATGATACCTATACGATGCTTCAATCAACCATCAACCGATTCAAAAACAAACAGTTCAAGAACATCTCAACACAGGTGAGTGAAACAACCGATACAAAACCCTCTGAATGACAACCAAACAAATAAAAACCAAATATTCCTCACATTCCTCATTTGTGCAATCCAACTAAAAAAATTAACTTTTACTTAGTACTTAGGGCGTAATTTTAAAACTACTTCTATAAAGATTTTCAATCGTATAAGAAGCAAAAATATAACATTTTTCTAGAAATAAAACGCATAATAAGATACAACTTAAACCGTGAGAAGTTCCAGGGCTTTACATATTCATCGAAAACTGCTCATTGGCTTAGAGTTCCTAACCATGGTCTACAATGCACTATCGAGATTGACGTACTTCCACGAGCAATTGAAAGTATCGTAGGTACTGAAACCTGGAAAATTCGCATATGAAGTCATCAGCTTGAAAAACTAACATCCACCCAAGAAAATAGTAGCATAATCTCTGACGATCAATTTGGGATTAGAAGGACCACTCTATATTATAAAAGGTTTATTGTACTTTTGATAACATAAACCAAGCTTTCGAGGAAACAATAATGCACAATTAAATCCACACCCTCGATAAACTGTGACCACTTCCTTCTCCATTTTATGTTATTCTAAAATTAATGAAGGAAATGTTCTCGTTCAGATTCTGCAGCCCGTATACGCAGCGGTCTTTAAAAATTCAATCCCATTAATGCAAGTTATATATATTTTAGCGTTACATGCCTTGAAGGCCCTTGGCTTAGTGTTGCCATCTTTTAGTTTTCGTTGTGACTTTCAGTTTTCTTAAGTCGCCTTCAACTTTGTTCATTCTGTTGACCTTGATCTATCGCTTTTCTTCTGAGTCCCACTAATTCGCATTCAAAAACTTTTGAAGCCCATTTACAAAGACTTAAATGTTACTAAGTTATCCAAAACTTATGTGAATCGTTTTAACTTGTTACCCAATTGAAATTTTGATCTGCAATTTTCAAAATTTAATATATCTTCGCGATCATCGTCTTGGATTGTAAGTGAAAATTTACATCCACAAGTGAATTCTCACCATTTTATACAGACACTTCACATTCATATTTAATGGATTCTATATCATATTGTGATCGACCAAAAGGAAAAAGTCCCACTAACAAGAAAACGTTAAGATATGTAATTTTCAACATTATTTTAACTTACATAGAAGAAATATACCACTCAAGAGACAATTTAGCATGTTCTTACTGAAATCGCTCTATAAACGATACTTTACCTTCTTAAAAGTGATTTTCCTCATTTAAATAAAAATGCACCATTATTTTACATACTCAAACAAATTTCATCATAATAGTGAGTGACATACGTACCCATTAGTTGTTAGTTAATATATAGGACATCCTGCTGAATTAATAAAACAGGTCTAGACAAAATCCACATTTATTATTTTGCCAAGTCTGCAGCCAGTTTGTTGTGAAAAAATAAAAGTAACCTATAACTATGGTTATAAGATAAAAATTATGTTTCGCATAAAATGCGGTATACCGTTTTCACATTTGCAAATGAGAATGTTATATCTTTTACCGCGCTGATGATTTAGAACCAAGCGCACAATTAATTCCTACATGATAGTATGATCAAAAAAATACTAAGAAGGATGCAGATGCTTATAGTAACAGTCGCCAACCTACGGAGTTCTACAATCACGTGCACTGTTCACGACTGCTTCGCTATTGGCTGATCAGTATTTGAAGGACATCGCAAATAGACTACTTCACACCACATCGAATATGTATCATTTTATTTCTGTTGCGGTGATGGTTCGTTTCACGGTCACATTCTTCGTGTAAATATGGCTAATCACTGCTTGTTGAAAACATTGATAGCTATTTTGCTTCGTGAATTTTATTGTAGTACAAGCGTCGAGTAATGGAATCCGTTTATTATATATTATACCATACGAATACATAAATATTTCAATAACAAATATTCTGTTGTTATAGAGTTTTTGGTATATAGGTAGAATTTTTATGAATTCATCAAACCACTAGAGTGTAAAAAATGTACTGCTCATTGTTCATTCAGTACATTTAAAGTATTATTAAATATTAAAATATAGAATAAAATAATTTGTTTCTCTATTTAGTTAACAATTACCATATTTGCAGTATTTACAATGTACAAGTACAAAAAATAATGGAATATGACATATAGAAAAAGAGAAAAACATAATTCACATAACGACAAAATAATAAACTAACAAAAACAAAATACTAAGAGACACAATATTTTTCTTTTGGTAAAAATAAAAACCATGAGACAAATTACGCACATGCTAAATACAAACTGGCTTGATTGGATGTTGAGTGAAGAAGTGACTAGCGTGTTGCAAAAAAAATTATTGAATTAGTCCGCATAGAACTAGAAAAATGACATGATTTACTTTTGTTACATGAATTTCACATTTTAAATATTGTATTCCATAAAAACGTGCATAAATTTCGAGTTGAATAAACTTTTATGAATAAACATCTTTTTAAAAATAGTAACAGTAATTAATGCAAAAGGATAAAACTAAACTGTAAATATAGGAAATACTGTAGTAAATCGACCGTTTCACTTTAGATACTGAGTAAAAGCATTTACTGGCAGGATAATTAAACGTGTGGCATCTTAATCTTTGATAAAAATAAAAAGGATACATATTGCACTGGAAAAATTTTATTTTAAATAAAAAAATTTTGAAACGAAAATTTTACCAATATAAAATTTATAGTGAGAGTTTATTCAAATCAATCATTAATAAGGTAATAAAATTTAGATACAATTTTAGAACAATCTAATTTTAATTAAGAAAAAGAATTATTTTCAGTTTTGTAGACAAAGCCGTTTCATTTAATTAATTTAAGTAGTGAATAAAATTTGTTTATTCGTTGTAACGTTAAAATAAAATTATCTGCAATCTAAATAAAAGAAACTGTTTATGTGAAACGTCTGGTTGAATTGAACAAAATATCACGGATTGTGTGTATTATTACCGACAGACAAGCACCGCGAAATAAGATAACAGCGATACCTGAAAAACAAACTCAGTGTTTTCGTGTGTATATTTTGAAGGACAAAATGAAAACAGGAAGACAGAGGGAGAGTTATGATTGGCCCGTAAAGGCATTCGATGTTAAGATGTAGAAGTGTGAAGATATTAAAATAAAAAAAAAACACGACAATTGAATGTTAAAATGTAGAACTGTTAAGACGTTAAAATAAAAGCGCGAGAATTCGATGTTGAAATGTAAAAGTGTTAACATCAAATAAAATTGAAGAGACAGTGACCGAACTTCAAAAGATTAATGTGTGGAAACTAAACGAAAAGTGATTGAACATTGAAATACAAAGATGTAGTAAAAGTAAATACATTTGTTTGTGAATAAACAATTCAAATCGCCGCGTTGTTGCAGCTTGCGTTTGTTATTTGCCTGCGTTGTGATAAGATTGTTATAAATAATTAAAAACTGGTAAAGAAAATGAATGGAAGAATGCTGTTAATACCAAGGAAACAAGAAAAGCGGTTCATGCGTCGGACGAAATCAATATGTGGAACTAAATAAAATTTTGTCAAATGCTACAGTTTTACAAATTTTGGTAGATGAATTAATGTTTGCGTTAAATATAAATAAAATTATTCAGTAGATTTATGTTAAATACTTGCAAGTAAAAAAGGGTTTTATACAAATATTTTTGTTATGTGTTTTGTATTTAAATATGTGCCATGGAAAAATAAATTTGTTGTTATACTAAATTAATAATTTCAATTTAAAACCGAATCCAAACCTGAGAGAGAGTTTGAAGTCAAAATTATAAGATTTATTTAAAAAAATAGTCTCATACTAAATAAAAAATTTGTTTATTAAAAACACATTAACAATCCATCGCAATATAAACGGTTAAAATTTAAATTTTCTTAGTATTAGGAATAAGTTTATTATAGTTAAACTACTGTTAAACCCTCTGAATTTTTCCTACGTGATTGTAGTACCAGAGCCGAGTGCTAAAAACAACCATACCGTACGTTACCTAAAACAGAATATTTCTAAGAATGAAAAATACGATAGGGCCAAACACTTAACCTTGAGAAACTCCAAAATGTATAACCATTACATAGTCGTTTTATAATTTTTGATATGAACTTACTGTTTATATACACAAGAAAGAAATCAAACTAATCATACCAGTATTGATTATAAAACTTCGATACAGTCAAAAGCTTTTCGAATGATAGGAACCAAATTCATTTAAATTATTGATGATCAGGAAACATAAAATCGGCTTCCTTTTCAACAACTTGGAGCAATCAGAATAATTTTAGCTAGACTCAAAACTTAACATTATGTAGGGCTGTGACTTACGATTGAAGGAAAAACCACCTAGCGATTTTCTGTTGGACATGCATTAATTAGTTGTAATAATTCATCCTCAGTCCTACTAAATTAATCATTTTGATATATCTGAAAACTCAACTTCAAAAATGAGACCATGGGCGTATTCCATCAAGAATTTGAAAAACTTTGCACTTAGCAAAAATTGCAAAATACGTTCCACCAAAATGTTAGTAAATATACGACAAGAAAATATTCAGAAGAAACTAGTTGTCAAAGAAAATAAAAACCTGTTGTTGGAAATTCAATAAAATTTATTGCTCAGGTCAAAACCACGACTTGAACAAAGTTCTTGAAAAGGCACAATCGTTAGGCTTAGTAGGTGAATCCAAAAACTAGACCTATTCTCTTTTGGCCTGTGGAAAAGTAGATCGATGGTAAGTACGTACATAAAATTTATTCACTTAGCGTATGTCTTTTATAAAAAGTCTAAACGATATAGTGCAAGAAAAACCGGCACTGCAGGAGGCACCGATAAGAAAATTCACGCTGTAGATGAGGCAATGTTTGCCATTTTAGAGAAGGATTCCCCGGTTCTGGATAGGTTAGGGCTACCCAAAACTAATATAGAAGAAATTCTTGTAAATTATACCGAAAAGGGCCCAGAAACCTCATCTAGTTCGCCGATATCGTCGTCGTCTGGTACAAACAATTGTAGTTGCAATGGTTGTGTTGGTTACACCTGAGAACAACCAGAAACGTTCATTAAATCCTTCTTAAGAAGAGGAAAAAGAAAATTTTGTGAGAGAACAGAAGTTGACGATGACAAAAATAAAGAAAGAAAATCTAAAAATTGAATTGCTTAAAACCACCGTATATAAAAAGAAACTAAAATATTAAACATTGAAAGACAGGTAGATCTACCACCATCTGAATTCGCCCTACAGTTTTATTCAAATGTGTAATTTTTTACTTTTGTGAATTTAGTAGATAGAAATTAAAATTTGTTCACAACTTTGTGCTGAAATGTCGTAGAAATTGGTTTATTCTTTGCTCTACAACTGCATCATTATTGGAATATTGTATTTCTTCATGTTCGTTGCCATCTTTAAATACATCACTATTGTTGTATTCCATATTGCAGTGAATGTCTAAGGTCATAATTGTAATGTATAGATGTAAAAAGATATATAATGTCTAGTAGTAAGATATTAGAGGTTTGTTGTATGTTAAGAAGATATATCGATTTGTGTGTGTACGTGATCAAGTAAAGTAAAAGTGAGGTAGAGACATTCTCGGGAAGTAGAGAATGATGACGTCTAGTTTTTGAGTCTGTGCATAAAACAAGAAGGTCGCACGTACACATCAAACATAAATTTACAAGGTTAGTTTAAGTTAGGATATTTAGATATGTGTGTCAAAATTAAATAAAATCATAAGGAATTATTAATTGCGTAAAATCGTGCACGAAACATTATTTAGGATTTTATGTTCATATTTGTAAGAATTATACGTTTGATTATTTTTCTATAAATTAAAATTTTGTTAAATCATAAACCACGTTATTATTTAAGAATCCAAGCCTTTGCGATATTGTGAATTAAATTATAGCAATTAAAATAATAATAATAATTAGAGTCTCATGTTCACATTCAATATCAAATTATTTTATTCAACACAAAATGCAATAACCGCAATATGTTCTATTTACATCCCTTCTCTATCGATTATTCTAGTCACATTGGGCAGAACTGCAGATGCTAAAATAACTTTAGCTGCTCTTGACGGTTTTAGCATTATATAGTTTAAGTAGGGAATATTTTCTTTTAAAACTCCGTAGGAATCTACTACCAATTTTTTGTTCTCTTATGGATTTGGTTAAATCTTATTGCACCGTCGTGATCAGGATTCCTATGCAATAGTGTTCCCTTCTTCAAATCGTCTAAATATTACTGTTTCTTAAGACACGAGCGTCATATACCCTGTCTGGTCAGTTTCATTTACAGCATAAAAATCATTATTTGGCTCACATTAGAATGATTCCCAAACGGTGTTACATACACTTCATCATGCTGTCCAGACTTGCCAATGTTAATCAAAATCCCATCAACACAGCCTGCAACATAACAAAACCACCACGATTCTGAACTAGGCTGGAATATCTTGCGTATTTTTGGGCCAACAAACAATTGTTTCAAACATGTGTTTGTATAATTAAACTTACAATTTTGTGTACTATTTTGCAAACAGTAGTGCAAACCACGCGCATAGTGGCCACACCATGCATTTGAGCCCCATCATTACCCAACCAATGTAACGTTAATTTTAACTGTTGGTCAGCCGTCAAGCTCCGATGTGGTGCAAACATACTCAATTTGTCGTGAAGTTAGTCGAAAAGCTTCCCTATATTCACCGTTGTTGACAATATCAAAATTAACTCTTTAGTTATAGACTTTTCTTCGGGCTCTGATAATGACGTTTTCTTCATTTTTCATCACTTGATTCGCTTGAAAATAGAAGTCTCTAAATCATTTTTCTTCCAATTTCACAAAAATTCAAAAGCCAATAAGTGACTTTTCTGACAATTGTAAAAATTGGATAAGTTTTCAAATCTTCTTGTCAAAACTCTTGAATGTTGGCACTTTCGTTTGAGTTTTCCTTTTCGAACTGACTCGATCTTGGTGAAACGCCAAGTTTAAATGTAAAAGCTCAAAGTGAAAAGTTGCAATGTATATGGTGGAACTAGCTCCCAAGGAGCAGACAATCATGAACAATAATTGGCCTCAGCACTTACATTAACATTCATCAGTTGACTAATCAATATGAATGCAGAGTATATGGAATTCGTAAAATGAATCGAGAGTAGGTGTGTGCTCGCACAAGTCATAACATATTAATAAGATAATAAAAAACCAAAACAGATTTTTTGAATATATGTGTGATTTATGGTCACTTTTTGAGTTGCCTACTGTATTTTTTTGAAACTGATTCGTCAAAGTATCAATATTTAATTTGGTTTGTTTTAAATTTAGAAGGAATTTGTTTGAAATACGTCTGTGCTAAATTTCAGACGTCGACTACGAAAAAGCTTAATAATGCATGAAACTTTTGTTGACCTTGTACCGAATAAAAAAAACCATAAGTAACACTACTTGTCTTAGGGTTAAAATAAATATTAGCAATTATAGTTAAAAAAATAGAACGAAATCTTCAGAGCGAATAAAAAAATTGTAAATAAAATGAGTAAAAGAAAAAGTTCAATGAAGCCAGTTAAAAGTAGTCATATTTCAAAAAAGTAAGTTGTACAATAATTCATAAGCTTTCATATACTTTCCATGCTAATTGAATCAAACTAATAGACCATCAAAGTGTCAAACGTTCTCAAAAAATTAGTTGAAGTTGGGTATACAAGGATTTGACAACTTGTTTAGCAAATTCTCCTGACAACTACTTATATAATAAGTTATAAAAGAAAATTATTTCAAAAAATAAATATTTTACGAATGAGAAGGGGGTAAAAACTGTTAATAAAATTTAATAAGACATTTTTTAATACAGAAAAGAACTGCAAAAAATTGCCGTTTAGCAGTTTTTAAAGATAATGAGAAATGACACAGCGATGTTGGAAACGATAAGCTTTCACATCAATCAATATCAAAGCATAAAATCTAAAATTATATTCAAAATTAAAATGTGGACGAAGTTTGTTTTCTTTCAATATTTTGAACATGTGCATTTCCTTGAAGTAGCTCAGTTATGATTAATTATTCAAATTCAATTCCTGGCCAAGTTTTTTTTAATCTCAATTTTTAATATGTTGAATGTTTGCACACATTACTTAAGAGAAAATTAACTGAAATTGAAGTAACGAGTAAATTATTGAGACTTCTTGGTATTATTCTGAACCCCATAATTCAACCACATCAAAACAAGGCTGATGTTATAACGACGTTTAATAACTTTGAAGCCAGAAAGTAAGGAGGACAAAATGACGACAGATGAGAGATTGGGGAGACTGACAATACATTACAGCTCCCTTGCACGTGACCATTAGCGGTCTTGCTCTGATTTATGATCTAACTTATGCTATTATCTCTATTTGTGTTTTGATGCGTGAACAGATTAGAAATGTCCCTTTCCTGAACTTAATCGTTATGTTTGGATTTTTTGCAAAATATTCTTTCATTTTCGTAAACAGCGTACAATATGGAAAAACGACACACCAAATTGTTAAATTATGAACAATATTAAATTTCTCAAGAAGTGGTTCAACTATTGTCAGTATAACTCAAGTTAAATTTCCATAATAATAAGGGTTATTTAGTTTATGTCGGTGAAATTTAAAACTTTGCGGTTATACGTACTAATTATTTTACACGGTTTGCTGCTGCTAGAAATGCAATTCATACAAAAATAAAATGCAGGTGGAATATTGCTGGTCCTTACAAATTAAATTCTTTAAGCGTTTCATCCCAAAAAATTAATTTTCCGTAAATACATAATCAACTCCATAAAATCAAAATAACAATTTTGTTAATTTCTTTAAGTAAATGTGTTGGCAAACAGTTATTGGCCATTAACTAGTAATATTTTACCGCAGACTGTGTAAAAATAAGTTACAAAGTTTTATTTATAACTTAGATAAGGCACTCTTCTATTAGGCAATTATAAACATTGGTTAAAACAAATATTTCATCTCAACTATAAAGGTGGAATTTGCGAATATATCAACGTAAAATTTGATATTTTTAGCGTACTCGTGTGAAGCGTCATCGTATAAACGTCAATAAGAATTTACATACTGGAGTGTTGTGTGTCTTATTTAAAAATCTATAAAAGATTACGTATGTACTACGTTGCGATGTATTATAAATTGTTGAGCAAATATGCAAGCTTCGTGTTCGCAATACTTGCAATCGTTTTTTTACTTTTATTTACTCGCTTCATTTAAAAACTGTTTACATAACGATGAAAGTATTCGAAATGTTATTTTTTCAAAATATTGGAAAATTATTTAAGTCCGCTAACAAATTGGTTTAAAGCTTTATAAAAATGATGTAAATAAAACAATGATAATGTCGATTTAAATTCAATAAGTATTAATTAATATTTTTATAAGAAGCGCTTCTGATAATTATAATTATAACTTGCATTAGATTTCATTTCATTATAAAAAAATGTTTCTAGTTTTTACTTACAATAAAGGAATTGCGCATATTCTTGTGTGGAAATTAAAACAAATAAACGTCAATTATTATGTAACAAAAAAATTAGGAAAATTACATCCGAAAACATTTAGAAGAATAAAATAAACATGAAAACGTTTGCTAAAATGTTGAATAGATCTATTATCAATAATAATGAAATTAACTCCATTCTACTTTTTGTTTAATTAATTAAATACAGCTTGTCCTAGAAACCTATATCTTGTGTTTTCAAGTTATCAGAAACAAAAAAATCAAATTGTACCTACATAAATATCAAAGTATTACACTATCTAAGCATGCTCCCATCGCCTCGATACTGATAAACGTGCTTGAAAGAAAGGGGAAAAATGGTTCAAACTAAAGAGATAATAAAATCAGATCTCGGTAAGTTAAACTATATAACATCTACATGCAAGTCTAGCTTCATAAAATCGGACCAGTGGTTTCTGAGACAACGTGTTTATATATGGAGAGAAAGCTAACCTCTAGACAAAAAATTTTGTTTACTAGATGTACATTCATGAAATTTAAAACTTGGACACCACAATTTCTGTAAACAAAAGTTTGCACATTGTGAAGCGGGTTTAAGGGTATCATTTACAATTCTAACAGCAGGTAGTCTCAGCAGGGGTTATCTTATAGAAGGACTGTAGAATGAATCATTACACTAAGCACGTTTTAGAAAATAGGTAATTTACGTTGCTTACTTAATTTTTTTTCTTTAAAGAATATATTTGAAGGTATCGCTAATTAAACACCATAGCTCGATTAATTATCGAATCAAAATTTTGTTTAGGAAATGTTTACAAAATAAAATTAGAAATAATTTTGATTTAAAAAACGTCTACAAGCAATAACTTTTAAATTAAATCAAAAAACTAAACATGGTTATTTGGGTTGACTGATTATTACTTATTTTAAATAAATCTAACCTACTAATTATTGTAAGTTATTAAAAAAAATCATTAAACTCTCTATTCATAATATTTAGTCCTTACAAAATGTATATTTTATGACGTTTCATTTTTTTGTGTAGTTAATATAAAAAGTGAAAATAAAAACTAAGGCAATTCTTATTGTCAACGTATATATTTAGTTTTTGACAAGAATTTATTACATAATTATAATTAAGATACCAAGTTATAGTTTAAAATTAAATGAAAACTTTTTTTAAATAAAGGTATTACTATATAAATAAATATAAAGAAATCAATAATGGGTGTGACCTCCATTATTATTGATACATTCTTGGAGGCGTCTGCTCATTGACGCTATCAAGGTATCAATATAATTAATATTAATCGTTTCCCATGCGGTATCAATGGCTGCAATTAGTGCATTACGGTTTACTGGTATAAAATTGGCCCTTGTTGTCTTCGGATAACAGCAAGTATTCGAGCCCAAACATTTTCGATAATGTTAAAATCTGGGCTTTTGCTGGCCAGGGTAACAGCTCCAAGTTATTTGCTTGTATCCAGTTGCGCACAACCTGCGAAGTATAGGGTCAACATATCGTAGGGACAGGACTCAAAAAGTCAATTCTCTACAGTTATTCACCTAGTTATTCAATAAAAGTAAGCGTTTTTGATAACTGTTTTTTCGTCAGGTGGGGTAAGAAAATGATCGGAGTAGTGCATTTTCTCAAATTATTTTATGAAACCTCACATTTGCACTCAAATTTTGCAACTGCCGGCGTGTTAACCGCTACGCTTCTTACAATTTTGTGAATTCCATTGAAAATTATGGCAAGTGTATGAAATTTTTGAGTAGTTGCGTAAATAACTGTAGAATATGCTGGCTCATCCAAACACACTACCACCGGAACAGAACGAGAAAACCGTGCATTTATTTTTGCGTACAATGCAACGTGCAAAAAAGCATCAGCACTTATTGTATTCAAGGGAAAAAACGTTTGGACCGAGTGAATTCTATAATTGCTTCCAAAAAAGTTTCTTTCCAGAAGCTAAGCCGACACCGAAAAGCCAACAACGTGACAATTTTGTTGTTGTCGACCGATTTTCAGCAATCTCTCTGTTTTAAAGGCAATCAGCTTAAAAAAGGTCAAAAAAATTGGTGAATTGTGGTTGGATCTTAAACCAGAAATAACACAAAATGGATTTCGCCAAGGAGGTATGGTATAATTGAGGAGTTACTTAGCAATTCAATCCTCTCGCCTACAAAAGGTGTACCAATGATGTCCTACTCAATGTATTCACTCAAGACAGTAAATAGACTGAAACAAACACACCCACACAAAACACAATACCTATAATATATCTAGGTGAAGTTAATATATGCTCGCAACCGACAGATCCACACATGGTAATGCATCATGCACCAACTCAAGGTGAGATCTTACATCTCTCAAAGGTGTTTTAGCAGGGTAATTTCAGAAATATTATTCAAGTACATGAGAACTGAACAAGAAAGAAAACATCCGAAGATGATTTAGAAAATTATACTAAAAAAAAGTAAAACAGAGTTAAACAAAAAATAAAGAAAACGAAAGAAAAGAAACCCATAGAGAGGTATATAAAGAAGAAAACTGTGAGTTACGATGAAGAAGATATTGAAGATGAAATCGTTTATGACGACAGCAATCATGAAAGAAGTGTTAACAATATCACCAACAAGTATCAATGATCCATTTTCAGAACTCATTAGAAATATTTTGACCAAATGAAAGCCAACGGTTAAAAAATGTACAGAATTATTGTTTTTGTCTCGTTAGCAATTAAGCACAATTTTATAACCAGAAAATACCTTTAACACAAAGGCTAAGGGTTTAGCAAATCAGACACAAAGTAAAAAAATTGAAAAATACTTAGTCCAGAAAAAATGTCATTTGAGTGGGAAATAATCGCGCAAACGGATAAGACAACATAGGCTGGTAGGACAGTCCTTTTTTTTGCAAACAAAGCGCCGCGGAGAAGTTCGGCCGACGAATATTTCGAATCCTTTTTGCGCGTCCGACATTTTTATCCTTCGAAAAATCGATAATTTTCGAGATATCAAAGCACTTTTACGTGCAATGTGCTGCTGCGACAATTTTTGGTCCATATCTGGAAAGTATCGATTTCTGGAATTCGTGAGAGGACTAAAACACTTCTACACGCGGGAAATTGCAACGAAAGGTAATCTTCAAAAAATTCCTCCTTTGCTGCGCCATATCTCAAAAAGTATCGATCTGAGTAATTCGCGGGATAGGAAATTATTGTCCGCAAAAAACCGACAATCTGAGTGGCTTTCCGTCGGAAATGGTCCCCAAGAAGAAAATCTCGAAAACTCAGATTTGAGATTTACATTCAACTTTTTCCGTTTGCGCTAAAACTAAATTGTTAATTGTAACTCATTGTAAACGTATTATTGTAGTTCAAGAAAAAAAGTATGAACCAGAATATACAACACAAACAGGATTAATGTACGTTCAGCCATTGATTTCTAGGCATGCTTTACCCTACCTTACTTTATCAAAAAATTAAAAGAACAGAAATTTATTAAAATTTAATATTCCTCTTCAAAACAAAAAAATAAATACAAAACCTTCGAACGAGTGACTTTTTTCCCATTTCCCTTTAGAAGAATTAATTTGAAAAACAATAAGATTGTTTGGAAGGTTTCGAAGTCTCAAGTCGATATGTTCAGTATTTCAAAAAGTTTAACAGATAAAAATTTTTGAAATCAATACAATCAAAGTGAATAATGTCGAATGAATGAATTTGAAAAAAACGGGATCAAAAGTTTAAAACATCAAGCTAACGTCAACTTAAAAATAAATGTTTAGTTCGTTTCACGTTTGCTGCCAGGGAATTCAATTTTTAATGTAATATTTTTAAATTTCTAAAAAGGTAAAATAATGTAAATTAGGTCATTGTGACAAATTATAGTAAATTACTTCAAAATTATTACTTTTTTTAATTTAAGGCTCTTCCTGAGTTAAAACTGAAACTGCCTTTTATAGGAGTAATGCCGACGTTCCACCCTTAACAAATTGGGGTTTTACAATAGATAGAGGATCACCTGTCTTATACCTTTCTTCACCTCAAAACTCGTAGAACAGACTTCCTTCTACAGCCACTTTACATGTTCATTGAAGAGTTATTTTTATGAGATTAACTTATTTTTTGGAACTCTCAGCACTTTTAGGGCTTTATTCATATTATTTCTTATTATCAATTCGTACATGAGATTCTGTTCATATGTGTTAGGTAGAATTTGTTTTAACACAAATATTCAATCTAACGTCTGAAACCTTTTTCATATTCTGCCAGTTCATTTTTCTGTACTGCATACAGTCTACTTCTTCTGTTTCCTCATTCCTCGACTTTCTGTTCTGCCATCATTTCTTGGTCTTCACTATTTAACAATTCTTCGAAGTGTTGTGTCCATCTTTTTAGTTTTCCTTCCTTATCTCCCACCAATGTGCCCTCCTTTGTTTTATAGTATTTTGTTGTCCCAGGGCATGTTTTTTGCTCTTTTGCCTGTCGATAGAAGTTCCTAATTTTTTTGTTTATGCAGTAATCTTCCACTTCATCTAACTTCCTCTCCATGTGATCACTTTCTTTTCTGCAAAATTTTGTTTTGCTGTTCTTCTTATTGCCTCTAGTTTCGTTTTGTTTTCTAAGTTATTATCTCGTAACCATGCAGTTCTCGCTAATGCTAATCTGCGGTTTTCATCAAACCATCCTCTATCTTTGCTCTTGTTTCCTTGTTTTCCTATCCATTCTTTAGTTACCTTGCTATAATTTCTTCACATTTTATCCAATCCTCTTGAATATAAAGAGGCTTTAGTCCTAATTTTATTGATAGTCCGGTTATGAAATTCTGATTCTTCTTCTTCCAGTTTCTTTATGTCATACTTCTTCTACCTTGATACTATCTCTTTCTTTAGTTTCGGGATTTGCTGTCTCATCTTTCCTACCACTAATATATTGTATCATCTCCTCTGTATGATCTTATATCTTTGATGATTAATGCGTGTTTTTTTTCTATGATCATGTGGTCTATCTGATTTCTTATCTTACCATCCGGGATATCCAGATTATCTTATGTATATCTTTATGATCATACATTCTACTAACTATTATCACGTTACTTTCCATAGCATACTAAAGTAGTCTTCTTCCAATGTCATTACTTACTGTATGTATAGTTTTCCCATTTCCTATACATTTGCCCTCTCTTCCCACTGCACATTCAAATCCCCTATCTTTTCTTCCATGTCTGCTACTTCGATTGGGGCATGTACATTTACAATAACCAGCTTCCTATATTTTCTTCTTAATCTGAGCATGAATAATATTCTGTCTGCAACACTTCGAAGTCTGCAACTAAATCTTTATACCTTTTATTTACAATGAATACACTCCATAATATCTATTTGTTCATCCACTATTAAAAATCAACACTATACAGAGTGATCTGCGTAAAGCGTGTATTAAAAGTTTTCAACTTTCAGAAAAATCAGAAACTTGAAATTTGGTACGGGGCCATAATCAATCATTTTGTTCTAACTAAAATATTTTCAGACCTTCAGCTATACAGGGTGTGCCAAAAGTTGCTATCAACTTTATATTTTAAATACAAACCTATAATTCCTTTTACATGGCTCGATTAGCCATATAATTCTGTGTTTATATAACCTAAATTATGTTATCTCATCCTTGACCTTTTGATGTATGTCATTTTTTCCCAAAAAAATGTGCTTTGTAATAGTTAACAAAAAATTTGCGAGGTGTTCATAAAATGAAAGTTATGGAACACTTGGCTGAAAGTTCAGGTTTACTCTTGATGTGCTATTGAATGTTTAATTTTTTTACCATATGGGCACAAGAAATTTCCAAATATCAAAAAATCAATTTTTTCAAATGGCACATTCTGTTTTTTTTACTGTCATTCGAGAGGAATTGGATATAGGAAATTTTCTATTTTCTCTCGAATCATGTAAAAAAAATCAGAAGGTGCCATTTGAAAAATTTATTTGATCATTTTGATTGTGATATTTGAAAATTGCCTGTGCCCATATGGTACAAGCTCTATAAATTTAATTTATAATCTCAACTGATTTTCGAAATAAAATTTTTTCGTTAACTACCATTTCTTTGAACAAACAGAAAACACCAAAAACTTTATTCGGACGCGTGTTTCAATAGCTAAGCTATCATCATCTTTGAAAAAATGACATATGTCAAAAACGCTTAAGAATAAGACAACATATTTTAGGTTATCTAAACTCAAAATTATATGGACAATCGATCCATGCAAAAAGAATTATAGGTTTGTATTTAAAATAAGAAAGTTGATAGCAACTTCTGGCACACCCTGTATAGCTGGAGGTCTGAAAATACTTTAGAACGAAAATGATCAGTTATGGCCGCGTACCGAATTTCAAGTTTTTGATTTATCTGCAAGTTAAAAAACTTTTAATGCACACTGTACACGGATCGCCCTGTATACCTACTTCAGTATTACTTAGTTTTCTTGATTTGACAGTAGATCTAGTTATAATTTTTCATGATTACTATTGGATTTTTATTGCTTGTTCCACGTTCCTGCAGCAGTTACTAGACCAAATCTCATCAAAAAAGACAAACTTTTCCACGCCCTTCAACAGCCACATAATAATAATTTCTGTATTTCCTTTTGTAACACAATTTTAGTAATAAAACATATATTGTTCACAATTATAGCGTTAAATTAAACGAAGACGATTAAATTTACCTATGAAGTTACTTGACACATTGGTCATAAGAAATAGTTACAAATATACTATTAAAGTAAGAAGTGCCTGAGTTTGAAAGCTTAGATAACGAATAAAAGACTTCAATTATGAGGATATATTGAAAATTCTTAGCCTACTATAGAACCAAACAAAATTTCAATGTCAATATATTTTATTACTCAACATATTCTCTTCTTAATTAGATACATTTATTACAGCGCACCTGCAACGTCTCTAGACCTTTAAAAAATGTTTCTTCTTGCTCTGCAAACCAGACCTCCACAGCTTCTATTACCTCCTTGTTGGAAGAAAATGTACGAACTTTTTCAGTTGAGAAAGAGGTGATAGTCGGACGGAGCCAAATCAGGGGAATAAGGGGGGTGTTCTAGTAATTCAAACCCTAAACCACGAATTTTTTGCATGGCAACATAAGATTTGTGTGCAGTAGCTTTGTCCTGCAAAAACAAAACACCTTTTGATAGCTTCGCGTCTTTTCTCTTTAATATTTTTCCGTAGAGTGGTCAGTAATGTCGAATAGTAATCTCCAGTTATTGTTCTACCCTTATCCAAAAATCAATCATGATTACTCCATGGCAATCCCAAAAAACTGAAGCAAGAACTTTTCCAGCAGATTTCTGGACACGAAACTTCTTAGGTCTTGAAGAACCAGAGTGTCGCCATTCCATCGATTCTTGCTTTGTTTCTGGATCGTAGAAATGTACCCAAGTCTCATCCATAGTAACCATATGATGAACGCGTTCGTATGAAAAATTCAGGATATCTGAACCGTTTTAGCCCAATTCGACGGTCTGATAAAATCATGTCATGAACTGCATCGATATTTTCGGGGACTGACACAGAAACTGGCCTTCCCGATCGGCCATCATCTTCAATGGAAAATTTACCTCTTTTGAAGCTTGCATTCCAATTTTGACGGTCGCATACGAAGGACATTGATCACCAAGGGTATTAAGCCATCTTCGTAAATCTGCTTACCTCTTAACCCTTTTAAATACAGGTACTTGATGATGGCTCGATACTCCAATTTTTCGATTTTCACAATTTCGGTGGAGCATCTTTTTTCATTTAATTTATTCCGTGACTCTGGTTTACTTTTTGACGTCAAACTTTACACTGACACTTCTAATAAGTTATTGTTCGTTGCTATGGTAACGCAATATTTTGTTTATGCAAGGAACTGATCTAGGCTAACTAGATATCAATACATCCTCGTATATGTATAATTTTCATTAGATTTAATTTTTAATCATTCATTAAAATTAAAACAAGCGTTTTTTAAGTCCACAGTCATATAAAAATGGGTTATGTATGAAAATTCCAAATTGTTTAATGAAATGTTTACTACCAACAAATTATTTCATTATTTCAACAATATTGTACTCAGTCTAGACCTAGACCTACGCATAACAGTTGTAGTTTCAAATACGTTCTAATTATAGAAGACTTTCTTAATCAAATTTGCAATGACGTCCAAATACAAAAATGACGGCTTATGAGCAAGGTGGTGTCCTTTATTACACCAGACGACATTAATAAATCGAAAACGTCCAATCAGTACAAAAACAAAGCTGCTAGAATGTTACGCGTATTTTGGCAACAAGGTTCCCTCGTGAGCGTTTACTACACTCGATTATTAAAATTTATAATGTTGCAAAAAGAAAATTAATTAAATTAAATTAAAGTGTTAAAAAACAATAATACATTTCCGTTACGAATCAGGCTCTAACGTCAAAGACATCTCATAATATGCACATGAACAACAAATTAACTTAATTGAGCAAAAACTACGGAAGGTTTAGTTTAATTTGTAGTAGTAGCTACAGGCATCAATAATGGTTTACGATGAAATATTTTGGAGATGAAACCAGAATGTAAAATAGCCGAATTTTATTTTGGATTAATAAATGACCAAAAATAAACATCAATTTCTTTACACAACTTTTCAGAGTTAAATAAATCAAAAGATTGCATGACTTTATCAGTTTCAAAAAAGGTAGAAGTACGCCAAGAGCTCAAAGTAAATAAATGTTTAATTTTGTTAGATGGAATGATTGCATCAAACCTTATGCAACTTGCGTACATTTAGTAAATTATTGTGGAAAACTTTAAATAAGAAGATCTAAAGATCAAATCTATTTTTATACTTGGCGTTTATTTTTATAGACCATTATTTATCTGCATAAACAGTAGTTATAAATTACTCGATGCATGTAATAAAGATAACAACATTATGCATTACATTATTTTACTCTAAAAAAAAAGGAACGTTTAATTTCCTTAATGTCGATTAATAGGTTGACAGGATAACCTCAATCCTGTATAACATTAGAATCGGCGATAAAATAATCGAAACGAACATAAACACTAATGGATTTTAGTACTATCTCGACCAACATGATTTATAAGAATATAAACGCTTATTATGAATAAATTTATGTACCATACGTACGTTAAATAATGCTAAACAGGAAATACTTAAGAAATACAGAAATTGTGAATCAATCAAATTAAACTAGAAATCGAACCGATAATTTTACACGAATACAATTTAATTTACATAAGAATGTATTTAATTACGCATCACATCAATTTTTTATATTGCAAAAAAATTAAAAATTAATGATAGTTCAACAAGTATTTAACGAGTATCGCGTTTTTCTAAATGATTCCTTGCGCTTTTCGGCAGAAAAAGACTTGCCCCAAAACGCACATCTTTCATGCTGTCTTAACATAATGATAACTCTCCGAAATTTTTCCTATACATTATATCCACTGGGATAAGCAATTTTTCAAAGAGAAACGGGATTCCCGTAATGTAATTCTCAACCACTACACAAACACGCAAAACTTATATTACTTCCCTTTATTAACAAAGTTCGTAAGCAACATTAGGAACTATAATTATTAATAATAAGTGCGCATGTGAATTTTAAATGTATATATTGGGTAAAGTTTCATGTTGAAATTACAAGTGAATTTGTTGCAAATTTAGCGTTTTAAAATTCCAAGATTTTGAAGACTAAATGTACTACATAATGCAATCTGCTGAATTGAACTTTCAAATTCAGGAGCCGTGCGGCTACACTTTATTAAAGATTGAGTAATGAAAGAATTTATTTAAGTGGAACTACTTTAATTAAAAATACTAGATGGATGCTTTTACAATTGTTGTAAAATAACTAATTATGTGTCATAATAAATTAACCATACTTGTAGTAATATAATTTTACATTTTGTTATTAAAAATGGGTTAATTAAACACGTGTAAAACATGCTGTAAAGACCCACGTGAAGTTATGCACAGTTTTAGCCACACAAATTATTTTGTATATATGGACGAATAAATGAATTTTAATTGATTTTAAACCAAAATTACTATATCGGTATACAATCTAAATATCATTACGATACGTTATGAGAAGAAGAAGTTACTCCGGGCGTCGTAATTGCGAACATCGCTTGCGGGACCTTTTGGGCACATTTTTGATGGCGAATTTAACATCGTATGTCACATTTTTGTGCGCAAATTTTTTATTAATAAAATGAACAATTACATACAACATATTAAAAATTAAGAGACTGTTATTTCTTTTAAAAGTTACAAGACCGGAAATCATACCCGAGCGACGTAATCGCGATCATCTCTTTGATGGCAATTTGACATCATTTGTCACATTTTTTGTGTGCAAATATTTTTATAAATAGAATGAACAATTACAAACAACATATTAAAAAATTAAGAAACTGTTATATATTTTTTTTAAATTACAAGACTGGGAAGTTTATAGGTACCCGAGTGACGAAATCGCTTTGATGACGAACTTGAGATCGTTTGTCACATTTTTTTGTGTGCAAATTTTTTATACACAGAATGAACAGTTACAAACAACATATTAAAAAATTAAGAGGCTGTTATTGTTTAAAAAATATTATAATACCGGGAAGTTATACCGAGCGATGTAATCGCGAGCATCTCTTTGATGGCAAATTTGACATCGTTTGGCACATTTTTTTTGTGTGCAAATTTTGTATACATAGAATGTTATGTGCTACCTTTGAAGTGTTAAAAATCCCCACCCGTACCCCACCAAGAGACTTAGGGTGGGGAAGTGTAAAAACAGATTTTTCGTTAATAACTCAAAAAGAATCAATTTTATCAAAAACAAAAACGTTAAGAAAGTTGAAGCTGACAAAATTACGCACATTTTCATTTTTTTAATTTTTCTCTACGACCAATAAGAGCCGAGATAGATTTTTTATTAAATTTTGACTTATACCTCGAGAATGGCCATTCGTATTGCAAAATGCTTCAAATAAAAGTTGTAGATAATTTAATTATGAACAATTTTCTTTTTTAAACATTCCCATACGATTAATATTGACAGACATATTTATCACACAATAGCTGCACGTTTTGCATAATAAAATCAATAATAAGTAGAAAACTATTGATTCCACGTACTTAGTGCATATAATAAAAGTGGTAGAGAATTAAATTTTGGATTTATATGTATAAACGAAACAATATTTTTCGAGTTTTTATAAGAAGAAATAATGAAAATTCTCATTTTCAAGCGATTATTTGCAAATAACTATGTTTTGACTGCTTATAGATAGTAAAAAGATTTATAATTTACCTATAAAATGAGCGCCGGCAGAAGTTCGGACGACAAACAGTTCGCTAGTTACAGCTGTTTGAAAGTATATATACTCAAAATTGACATTTTATTAAGAACCCCGATTTTCACTAAAAATGGGGCTAAATTTTTTTAAATTAGTTTTATCCTTTTTCAGTACTTTATAAATAACGGGCTACCCTGATTGAAAAATTCGAGTAGATAAACAATGCATTTGAAGAAAATACAAAAAATTGCCCCAAAATGTAAATGAATCACCGTCAATTAAACCGACTATCGTTGATATCACGTCGTAATAGTCTGTCTTTCGAAGTTACTGAGGTTTCTGTGACAAGGACTAAGTGTGTATACGTCAGTTGTACAAACAATAAAGAAAACAGGGTTAAATCGATGTTAGAGCCATCTACTTGCCGTGGCAATTTTTTTGTTCAGTTTATTCACACCACATTTCGTATCAGTAGAACATCACAAATTATCACCGAAATAAAAAACTATAAAAATCGTTTAAGAGTTATTCAAGTTTAAGTTTGATTAAAAAGCAAACAAAACGCTACAATATTGTGGATTTTGTATTTAACTGCCGGTATTATTACTACTGACATAAAAGTTCTAATTAGGATTGCAGTGGTACCAACTTCACAGTTAAAGTGACGTCATTGACGTTTCCTTTTACTGTTATTACAGCACACAAAATATGTTGCGCTTAGTTTCGTTCTACTATGAACTGCCTTCGATACTCGTAAATTACCATTTAAGGCTAAATTTCAGTACAGATAACTTTGAGGTTCAATTAAATCGTCTGTGTTATTTTTCTACAAATTTATTACAAACAGCAAACTTTACGAGTGTTGTCTACATTAAAATTTGTAAATAAAGTTAAGAGCTCTTGTTTTTGTGAACTGTCGTAATTTTGTCGCTAAAATAAAAATTCATGTAAATTTAAAAATATGGTGAAACGTCTTGCATTACTTTGGTTTGGGAGAAATATTTTTGAGTTTACTTATCTTATAGAGAATTTAATCTCATTTTCGAAAATTAAAAAAAATAAAAATAAAGGAAATACCAAGCCTGGGGGGTGATCTCTGGGACACCTATATAGTCCAGCATTGAATTTAAAAAAATGTTAAGCTTTTCAATTGAACGGAGAAGATATTTAATAAAATTTAAATGTTCTTTTTGTTGATGATGTTCTCGACACGTTGCCTCTATTTCACATTGTTTCATAAAAATGAAAACAACTGTTAAAATATATTTGCCTGTAGAACTACATTTCGTCAGTTGATTTGTACAAATGATAACAATCCTAATGCTTTCCGTTTTGATGTGATTAAATGAGAATCTTAAAGTATACTTCAAAAACCACTTACCGAAATCATACACTTGAGTTTGATTGTATGTTATCGTAAAAACAACAGAAATACATTTTAAACACACAGATATATGTTATTTTATTGATGTTTTCAATTATCATTACTAATCAAATAAACAAATCACTTTCTTTAATTGATTTCAAGCAGAAACTTCAAGATATAAAAAAGTAGGTAAATGGTGGGATGAACTGTTACTATGGTAAGACAAAAATGAATGAAAACGAAGACATCGTAAAAAAAAAATGAAAAAAATATAAAAAATTAACAAAGAAGAAAATACATTTTTGAACAAGTACTATTTCTGATTTAATGCTTTTTTAAACAAAACATTTGCAAAATGTAGTTATAGTTGTTCGCGATGATTATTTGTAGTGATAGTTCTCAGTTACATTTAATCCTACATAAAATTTCTGGTGCAGAATAAACAAAATTCAGTTAAGAATATTATTATTATTATTATTATTATTATTAGGAATGGGGTGAGTGTCATGGAAACAACCTCCTGCACTGCGACCAGATTGAATCTTTTGTGTTCCTAGAGTTGGACTTGGAAAAGATCTATGTCTTTGACAAATTTGATCAGATCAGGAGTTTTAATAGATCTTTTCTGAGATAAGATGAGTTTTAGGTGTTTCTATCTCTTTAGGCACCTCATTACTAGTTAGAAATAAGTTGTTGTCATCATCATCAGTAGCTTATTAAGTCATTGTCAGAACATCTCCTCCTCGGAATAGGGGGTGTTTGGCCTTACACTTCCAAGCTGACCAGATAGGTTGGGAAGTGGCTGCAATATACTTGTACGATTACCAAAAGTGGGAGCAGACCTTCTAAAATTGGCTAAAGAAAGTCTTTCGTCTTTACAAAGATGGCGTAACAGTAATTGATTTTCTTATTGATATCAAGCTCAACTGATCTGACAACATATGTCAGTTTGATTGATAGAAACATCTCAACTACAATCGTTTTTCTTTCCACCGCATTCTCGATAACTTTTTGTTTCTGTTTCTGATATCAACATCTGTAATTAGTTATTTTTATGATTAATTTTCTCAAAACCGTTGGAGAAAACGACTTTCCAAGAAGAGTACCATTTTTTAATCTAGAAAACATAGAACTTCAATTTCAAACCAAATTGTCAGTTTTTGAACGGATTATAAAATGGTGTCCAATATTTTCTAATGCCCCGTGGAATGTACGCTTCTGGTTGTAATTTTCCACTATGTTTATAATCAGTTGATAGCTCGTAATAATAATATGAAATGCTGCCAAAATTTGTTGAAGTAGATATAGTCGTTTCAGAAGAAATACAGGTTTTGGACATAAGCATCTTTAAACGGTTATAACTCCGACAGTTGACTTTTTTGACAAAATTTTGTAAAAGCTTTTTTAAATATTTTGGACCAGAAAATACACCCTTGAAAACTTTAAACTTTCTAATTATGACTCACCCTCTCATAGTATAGAAATCAGACAGAATTGAAATTTAAATGAAGCGGATAAATATATTCAGTCTAAACAGAGACATTTTCTATCCGTTTACGTGCAATAGAAAGGGCTAATTCGAGACCCAAATATTGTAAACACTAAAAAAGATAAGTTATAGAACAATTGATCTCGTAATAAAGCAATATGAAGAGATTTGCCAGTGACGATCACCCTTTTGCAAAAATAGAAAAATAGTCTCAAAGAGATAAGTCAGAAGATTTCATGTATGACTTTCAGAGGAAAATGAGCAAAAATCATTAAATTTAAAAAGCGAAAAAAAAATTTGAAGATCTTGGAAACGTTTTCAGAAACAATATTGTCGGATATTGTAGTATTTTACGTTTTACTCCAAGTTAAGCAAAAACTATGATTTTTTATACATACAACATTAAGAGTATCTTTATAAATACAAAGAAAAAGGCGAAATTTTAATGTGTGTCATATTTGGAAGAATCGTATATCTTGATTATCTTATGTAGAGCAAGTTAGAGGTGATACTGTCAATTCCGACATTTAAATCTCCAATCTCCCAAAATTGTCTTTAGATCATTTTTGGTCTTACTTGATAGAAAAGTTATTTTGTCACCATACTACTCTAGATTTAAAACTGTGTGTCAGTTCGCTGATGATCATATGTTACCCATCGAAATACGTGTACGAATATATTTAAATAATAAGGGAGGTATGGGGTATAGGAGTAATAATATTCGGAAAAGATTTAGGGAACAGAAGGTGAATATATCAAAGAATAGTGAAAAATGTGTTGATGTATGGAGCGGAAGTGTGAGTATAGAAAATAGAAGAAACTAATAAGATACAAGAAAAATGGACACTAGGAGTTGGAGAAGGAAGCATCAGGTTATATAGTGGAAGAGGAACTAAAACTGAAAAAATAAAAGAAACAAACAGAAAAAGGGCAAAAAAGTAAGAAAGGAAATAAGATACTGTAATAAGAATGTTGGGAGAGATAAAAGGTGCTAAAGATAAAAAGTGGATTAAGAAGTATGGAAGAAGAAATAGTACAGAGAGATATTTACACACAGGCACAAGAAGAAATGCAAGAATTAGAAAAGGAAAATACAACACGAGAAGTATGAAGAGTTAATAGCAGAAGAAAAACCGAGGAGTTCATAACCGAAAGAATGAGATTCGGGAATAAACAACAAAAAATTAAAACAATAGTGGTGGAAGGAGGAAGGTAGGAGGTGTAGAATGGGTACAGAGGGGGTAAGAAAATGTAGAGCATTTGAAGCTGGGAGTGCAGTGAAATAAGAGCAGTGGGTTGAATGAAGAAGGTGGTAGAAAAAAGAAAATAGATAAAAGAAAGAAAAAAGGAATAATAAGGGTGGGAATCAAAAAAAAGATTTTTGTTTTTTTGTTTTACTGTTTATTTTGTACGTTAGAAAGGTACCGAATCATTTTGTTACCTAATGTAATAGGTAAGACAAGTAAAGTAAATTAACAATAATGTTTTTGTGCAGTATTTGGTGTTTTCTTTTTCTGTTACAAATGGATGTAGTTTAGATTTGAAATATTTCAATTCTTTAAAATATCATTTCGATAATAACAATAAATTTGAACGTGCTGTTAATATACTGCGGAGTATTTAGCTAACTTCATATGCCATAAAAGGTCCCAAACGTTACAATATCCTGAAAAAAAAATGTCTGTTGAGAATATAAGCACATATTTGTATAGAAAAGAAAATAAATGAAATATACTAATAACGAAAAATGGTAGTTAAACTATAAAATTTCTAACTTTATCTATTTTGATTATTCTTATTTTAATATTATTGACAGTACTTTATTATTCAATACAATATCGATGTCATGATAATTCTGAACTAATAATATATTTAAAAGAATGGATCTTCTTTCAAAATTATACGTTTATCTTTGCAGTATTTGACTCAATACGGAAGCTCACACTTTAGGCAATAGACTAAATATGGGGTACAGGTAATCACTACATCGTTATTTTTATTTGCGAGGTCAATGACATACAAAGTCTAGAAATCATTCTCTTCATTTATGTAGAAACTTTCAGTAACTCAATAAACTATTCTACTGAAATTTAAGTTCATTATGACCATACCATGAAACAGAAAAACAAGAACATTAAAAAAGTGCAAAAGTACTGCACCAAGTGTCTCAAGAACATTAATTCGATAAAATAAAAATTGAATGAACAAATTGATCTTACATATGTTGTTAAATAATAAAGTTACGGCGTCAATAAACATTACTGCTTAATCAAAGTACAATGGATAGTAACAATTTATAATAATCTTACCAATTTTCCAAAAATCATATTTTGAAAACTTACGCCAACAAAATGTTAACAATGAATTGCTTTTATGTTAATGGATTTAGCCAACCACAATAATTAATTATTTATTGAAATCTAACACAATAATCGCTATTATACTTCTAGTGTTTGTACTAAACATTGAACAGCTAAGTGTAAACTAGAAATTGATTAAATTATGTAAATTCCTCATATAAAATACATTAATTGCAAAGACGGATATTTAATTCTGATCAAAGGCGGGCATTGTGGTGCTTTCATTTTTTAAATGTATAACAAACTCTGCACGATGTAACTAATTCAAATGGACAAAAACTAATCGATTTTGCGGCCAGGAAAAATGGTAAGTAAAACTACTAGACAAAAGCGTACAGATATTTATAAAACAACATGGATAAGTCTAAATAGAAAAAAACATTTAATCAAATATATCATTTATTAATAGAACAAAAATACGAGGGCGTAATCTTAAATGTAAGAACTTACAGAGGAGCAGATTACATGCTAGAAATTTCGAAATTGAAACAAAAAGGCGAAAGGCACCAAATAGTATTGGAAATAGGGGTATAAAAATTTCAATGACCAAGAATTTAAAAGAACACAAAAAATTATAATCTCTCCAAAGCAACCACAGATAATGTAAACAAATAATGAAACATAAAATAAACCATTATAATAAATAAACAATTATCTCAGGAACCTGAAGAACAACAAAAAAGAAGGTAGACAGTAATTGCAAAGAAGCAGTACTAAAAAAGTAATCATACGCAAGAAAACATCGAGCTATATAAACAATTAAGAATCAAAAGATGGAATTAATACTAAACAATTTAAAAATACGAAAAAATTTCAAAATTTTACAAAAAATTTATAATAAGAAAGAAAAGGCTTCCAATCACCGACCGTTGCATTACAGATTGAACAGGAGGAATCTGTGAAACAAATTCTAGATGTTGGGAAAAAGTTTTTTAGTAATAGTTTAACATAAGATGACACTGAGACGATGAGTCACAAATAGAAAGAAACGGAAGCAATTAATAAAACAAAAAAACAATTAAAAGGCCAAGCTCAGATAAAATCATTATTGAACAAATCAAAAATGAAGACGAAATTATTTAAAAGACTGCACAAACTAATACAATAGACCTGGAAACAAGAAATCATGCCCTCAGAATGGTATCAGCTTTGATCTACCCGATATACAAAAAAGGCAGCAAACAAAAACTATGGAGCAATTGCGCAATTAAATGTAATTTAAATAAATTTAAATAACAGACTGCAAACATACTTAAACCTGAAAATAAGACAATATCAAGTTAACCATATATTTATATATATTTACATAGATGATAATTTTTACAAAGTCACAGTCACAGTTCTTCATTGTAAGACAGTTTTATAACGTTGGCAACAAATTACCCCAAAGCGCTGTCAGGGGTTGGCAATTTTACTCTAAGTGTAAACATTCAGCAAAAACATTAAATATTCGCAATAATGTGATTGCACCCTGCAATTTTCTTATATGTTGAGTTCTTGTATCCGTTCACCCATAACCAAAATTCTTGTTAAGGGTGGGCA
The DNA here is from genome assembly GCA_030710515.1 of Abscondita cerata. NCBI lineage: Eukaryota > Metazoa > Arthropoda > Insecta > Coleoptera > Lampyridae > Abscondita > Abscondita cerata. The sequence continues at coordinate 57,493 of JALBCR010001269.1, forward strand.
ATTTAAGTTCAAATATTTAATAAAAAGTTTTATCAGGTAAAAAAATTGTCAGGGGTACAATTAAATTTTAAATTCAAATGCATTCGACTTCAAATCCAAATATAACTTCAGGTTGATAAAAAATTGATTATTAACTAATTATTATGAATATGGAAAAATCATCGTGGTACAAATTAGTACTTAATTCAAGGTGTTTAATTGTGCTGTTGAAATTTGATTTTTGATGTAGTGGGGGTGCTAGCTTGAGCTCAAGTTAGCATGTAAATAAATAAATAAACGTTTAAACATTTTTGAAAGAAGACTTCTAAGAATAATACATGGCGGAAAAAATGAAAATGGAATATGATAAAGACGAACCAACGAAGAATTAAAACACCTCTATTCAAATGTAGGAATAACCACAATTATAATCCAGAACAGGTTGAGATGACGGAAACAGAAGACAATGCGGTACCATCTTCACATTTATCGCCCAGAAACGGCGACTGCAAGTGAATACAAGTGTATTTCTTTCGGTAACTTTTAATAAATATAATACATAAAGCAAGTAGCTTGAGGTAATGAATCAAGGCTTACTTGGACGGATTTGAATTATCATCATAAGACCTTTAATTTTTGTAATTCTACGGGTAAGTTCCGCTTAATTAGCAGAAACAGAAGGCCACCACGATCTCCCCGATCTAACACCTCCAGATTTTTTTTACTTGGCTATTTAAAAAACATAATTTACAAGCATCGGATGCATAATTTCGAAGAATTAGAAGAAGCGTTAATAATGGTGTAATGGATATTGCTCCAGAAATTTTAATTCATGTATTTTAAAATTTAAAACGTCAATTAACACATTGCAGTGATTGTGCGAGGTCATATATTTTAATGTATACATGTAAAAATATATACATATAATGTTTAGTAGTAAGATATTAGAGATTTATTGTATGCTAGAAGATATAACAATTTTTATACGTATATGTGGGGAACGAAGTCAAAGTGGGCGCGCTCTCAGGTGAAATGAGAGAATGATGTACGTGTAGTTTTGAGTCGTGCATAAAACAATTAATACAAATTGTCTTCGTTAATTATTAAAAAAAAGTGTTCTAACCATAAGGATAAAATAACAGTTGATTGAAAATGGTTTACAGCGCATCGTAAGTAAAACCCGTGCAAATGGAAGAAATAATTAAAAGTAAAGAAAAATTGATGAAGTAATCCCAGGATCAAAATGCCGTTGAAGATTAGCTTGTACACATTTACAAGGTTAGTTTAAAAGTTAGGACATTTAATTCTGTGTGTTCAAATTAAAAATAAAATTGTAGTGAATTAATTAGTTGTGTATAATGTAGTGCACATTAAAGTCATTTAGGATTACGTTCATATTTGTTAGAATTATACGTTCGATTATTTTTCTATAAATTAAGAATTTTTATTAATTATAATTGTTTTATTATTACTTATAAGAATCAAGCCATAGGGATATTATAAATAAATCTAACAGCAACAGTCATTAGAGTCTCATGTTGCATGACAATATAAAGGTGTTTTATTTCAAGCGATAGTAAAGCGGCATATTATTGAACTACTGACAGACCTTCAAAAACGCTTTTTACTGTCTAAACATTAAAAGCAACAGTTCTTTGTTTTACAACTATTTTGGGGTTGGTACCTCGGTTATGTCATATATGAATGTAACAGTAAAGTACCAACTTCATTCGTCGGGAATAAAACGTCACTATAACGCTCGAGAATCTCGAAAATTTGAAAATAACACATGAAAACTAGCAATAAACGCTTGAGAGAAAAAATGACCATATTTCGCGGAGTTAAAAAATATAATTGTTTCGCTTAATTTACTTTGCTCTCTCGGCTAACGCCTCGCCAGCAAACTTTTAGCTCAGCAATGATATTGTTTTAACTCCTAGCAAAATAATCTACTATTTATTCTACACCAAAATGCAATCATCGCACATGTGAATTTATTTAAACAATGGCATTCACTTCGAGCATTTATTATAATTTAGTAGATTAATAAGTAAGTGTAACTGTTGGTGAAACACGTTCAAAATAAACATTTAAAAATGTTTTTTATGTACATGAGATAGACTTAATATAACAGCTGTTTGTATGAATAATAACTCTAGTAACTCCAATGACTTTGTCACTAACTATTAACAACAATTAATTTTTTCGGTGGTACCAACAATTTTTTTGACTTTTGATCGCTCTGGCATCAGTAGTTAAGCAAGCAATATATCAGTCGGTCCACAAGAAAAGTGACACAACTCAAAAATTTCCATTTTACAGTTGTGTCATTTTTCATAATTGAAACACTTCACTATTCGCTCAAAGACAAAGCATGTACCGTGTGCCCTCCACCAGCCGTTTTGTAAACTATCTTCACAACATCTTGCTTGGTAAAAATACATTATTTGGTAAACTTATTTATGCATTTACACAAATGTTTTAATTTACCTTCTATTATGTTCACACATTTAATCAATAGGGTTAGCGTATTAGGGTTTTGGCGATTTCCTAAACCTGAAGCAAATGCTTTGCCAAGAGGAACCGATTCGCCAATTGCACACTATACATGTTTATACCATAGAATCACTAAATAAATTAACCCCAGAATAAGTTAAAAAAACTAAAGCAAGTGTGTACATTTTTTTTGGATAAGATTTTGACATTTTTTGCTAAAAATAAATTATCGATTATGGAAGACATTTGAAATTGAAAGTCAGATTTATATTCAATCTATCTTAAATGGGCACAAAGAATCAAAGGTTAACTTGATAGTTTGAAACGATAGCCCATCGGAAATTATGGGGATTTCGCTGTACCTCTTCAAATAAAGTCCTGATAGAAGAATCTCACAACTTTTAGCTACCCTGTATAATATTGAAATTTTAAAATAATTTTTTATTTTATTTTGTACTATTGTATGAATTATAAAATATACAAAATATCGATAATATTTATATTTATCATTCATTTAAAAAATATCGATAAAATTAGGAGCATTGTAAATAATACAAAAGAATATGAGTAATCATGTCAAGTCGCATTATGTAAAATTTCCCAGGAATAATTAAGTTTTTTTTTAAAAATGTATTGTTGCCAAATTGCTATTGTGAAAAATACTACATGTTCTTTAATAATTAATTTAATAACAATTCATCCGTACTTTTTTGTAATGTTTGAATAAAATTAATGTTTTAAATATGACCCCGACTTTAATATCATGAATGAGAACTATAAATATTGTAACATACGAGTAATTTTTACGTTAAGAAGGTCGAGTAACAATGATAAGATAATTACGCAATTACTCCTCATTACGTCGCGGTACAAATGATATGCAGGAAGTGCTGCAAATGATGTTAATATAATATCGTTTTACCTACATCGTCAATAATTTGAGCCTCATTCTTTATTTTATATTTAGTTTGAAACACTAACGTACATTATCAATTGAACTGTTATTTTGACATAAATAAAAGTTAATTAAATCTATCCTGGTAAATAAATGGAATTTTTTTCCAAGGACAATATTGTAATGAACTGCAAGCCTTTTATTGCTAATGTTAACGGAGACCTTAATTGTTTGTTTTAAAACTAATCACATTCTAATTGTTTTGATACATCACGTGCCGCTAATCCCACGGTTATGTATACTTTACTTCAACTTTTGAAAACAAAATTTCTTTCAAATACGTCAGCATGTAATTATTTTTAAATACGAAATTAAAGATATTGTACCTACTTTTAAAAAAATGGTCCCTATTTTTATATTAAACAGAGTCATTATGGAATTGGCTGATAATGACGACATAATCAACCTTGCACTTATTAATCTAAATCTAAACAATGTCTAAATATTGTTTTCCACTATCATAAAAGTGGAATATACGTTTATCTAGTTATAGGTAAGATGTAGTATAAGTATTAAAGGTTAGTGTCCTCGGATCTACCGGCACCTCAGATACTCGAAAGAAGTAAGTATTTCAAGAATTTATAAAATAAAAAATTTACAAAGTGAAGTAAATAAGTAAATAGCAAATAGAGACAGCATATTAATAAAAAACGACTTTGAAGTGAATGAATTTACAAACTTAATATACATCAATGTAGGACAGGGGTGATCAAAATTCGATGTTTTAATAAGAAAGCTATTTGTAAAAATTATAAGAAATAATTTTGATGTTCTTTTAGGCAGAATTCAATGACATAGCCAGTTTTTTAAATACTTTTAAATTTCCACTTATTCCATGAAGTATTTTTTATACAGAGTGAGTAGTTGGCTTTGATGTAAGAAATGGTAATTTTGTCTGGTTTTAATGATAAAAGTCATGGTACGTCAAATAATTCATTTCCGTTGCTTTTAGGAAATTGTAATTTGGAAATTTTCATTGTCTTCCGGCAAACTTAAGCTGTGTAAAAGCTCTTGTATAAAACAAGAACCAGTTAAAAATATAAAGCCTTACAGTATAAGAAAAGTACAGCATCTATTACCAAATGATTACAAACGACTCAGACATTTTGCAGTCGTATCTAGAGAAAATCCGTTATTTTTTATTTAGATTTTTAAAAGTTTTTTTGAAGCAAGTGATAAAAAAATTTCTGTAAGTCACTTTATCAGTTGGTAGCGATCATTTTTTTACCTTATCTTGAAGTAGATGGTTCGTTATTTGACCGAAGAGCAAAAAATCATAATCAAAATTTCAATTATTTATTTTAGGAATTTCCAGACCAAACGCACTGTATAAAAGAACATATAATAATATAAATTAACTAAGACAAAATTTTATTCAAATTGTTAATTCTGTTTCAAATTGTTCTATATTAAGAATTACCTTTACTTTCTATCCTTAAACTTTAAATATTTGTTTGTCGTTACTTTATAAATATTTTTTTGTTTTTTTTATTTATTGTTGCTAACTTGTAAATGTTTTTCTTATTTTTGTATCAATTGTTAAAAATCAGTTGTGATTTCAGTGTTATAATTACTTTGTATAAAAATTTTGAACTTTTCGTTATTTTGCATGATTTCTGCTTGTTGAATTCAGAATCAAGGAGACAATTTAAATGCGGCCAAAATAAATAATAAATTAAATGTATTTCAAAAAATAAAGTTAATCATGGTTGCTAAAAACGAAACAACAAAAACGACAATGTTTCTTGAGGTCCATTTGACCAATTGCCCTCACCCGACCTCAACTTTTTGGCGTTCCTATTTTCGAAAATAAGTCATGTTATAAAGCACCCTGTAGGGAGAACTAATATCGGTTCATTTCATAAACTTTGATGGTTTTATAATATTCTGCAATTTCTTAAATAGACACGAAATTATTGCAAATGGCTACTAACTTAGTCTATTTAATTCTTTCAGCTTGTAAATTTTCTGTATCTATCTGAGCCAATTTCTCATTATTCATCCACGTCACCATTCTGATGAATAATAACCTGATTACTGTAAACTCATTCTGATGAAGAGCCTTGATAAAGACTTCACATAGAGGGCGAAAAGTCGGTAATTTCAAATATTGAGTTGTTTTTTCCACCTCCACCAAGAAGACGTCATAGACCAAATTCTTAAACTTATATTACTATTTTTTCAACAAAATAAGAATAAAATAAAAAAAAAAATTAGAAATAATAAACTAATAAAAAACTAACCTAGCAATGGTGAAGAGATGAAAGGAGTAATAGAAGTGGTGAATAAATATTTAGAAAAAGATCTAATACCAAATGTACAGAAAACAAAGATAATAGTATTTCAAAGAAAAAGAGGGACAAAAGAGAAGAAAAGAAAAAATGGAAATCGAAGGAGTAAGTAGATAGTGTTAAACAATGGAAATACCTGGGTATTCGGTAAGTGTGCTAATAAAGACCAAAGGCTAGGAGAAATTGTTTTTTAGGAAAGATTTAGACAGCGAAAATGGATTTTGAAAAGTTCGTTAAAAGTGTGATGATGTATGGTACAAAGATTTGGAGGTGAAAGTAGTGGAAAAAAATCGAAAAAGTACGGCAAAAGTATAGGAGATGAACATTAGGATTGGATAGAGAAACTCTGGTTTTATACAGGGTGATTCATAACTATTGGGACATAGGCTAAGGGGTTATTTAGACCAAAACATGACCATAAGGAACACTATGCATTAATAAAATATTGCTGTGGAAAAAGATACAAGGCGTTAGATAAAAAATTCTTTTTCTTCAATTTTTTGTTAATAATTTCACTGTAAATGTATCAATTCTTATCAAAATCTACAGAGAAACATAATGACAGTCCAAAACGTACCCTTAATAAATGAAGTAATATTTGAAATCTCCGCTTCTGACACTACAATTGTTTAACTGCGTTTTTCTCGAAACCGATGAAATTATCATATTTAAACAGGAGTACCAATATTGTGTTAAAATTATGTTTACGTCATATTCTCTAATCAAAATCTCTAAAAGTTTTCACAAAGGAATTACCAGTTCATTTCATCATCAGGAATCATTCACGTGGCGCACTCCTACATATAGTCGGATTCACCGGGTTTTAGGTATGACTCATTGCAGTAAAGTATGATAATCGACGTGACATAGTTTTCTGTTTCTGTAAACAAAAATATCAGTGAAATGCAATTGAGAAACGTATGTCGTTCCGTTTATTTCATGTGCAAGCAATGAAACGTATGTCGAATAATTTTCTTTGTTTACATTGACATAACCCTACATTCGTACTTCAAGTTGCCACACCGTTTTTGAATTTTTTCAACTTTCCTTTATTCAAATCAGTTTTTTCACTTATTCATCGAAGCAGATTAAGTAAGTACATGATATTAACCAAAAATTCAATATTAATACGATAGCATATGAATAGTTGCGATGCCAAAGAAATTGGAAGCCGAGGCAGTCAGTATGAAAGTAATGGACTATTTTAACGTGACAACGGTGCTGTATTGTTGCCTTTCACATCAGTTATGCAAGTATTTAATGAATTAAAAGTACTATTTTATCTTACAGCTTAATTCATTATAGTGAACTATAGAAGCATATGGCGTTAACTTAAATACTGTACCTTCGATTAAGAAAAGATATGAAGTGAAGGAGAACGAAGAGCCTGCAGTGCCAAAACAAAAACCTAGGAAGTCAAAGTCTTGTGATGTTGATAATTTTGTGAAAGATGTTAAACGAACAATTTACAATATGCATACTAACTTGGATATTTAGTTGAGGTTCACCAAAAAGGAGTTGGCACGATGCTTCTAAACAAAGCATAAAAAAACCACTTGGAGAAGGCAAAAAGTTTGTCCCCGATTTTATACTTACAAGTAATAAATTAAAATCTGTTTTTAGGTTTATTGTTGTACATGCAGGAAACAGCAAAGGCTTTATTTCTAATGTAAATTTAACAAAACCTAGTTTAATTATATTAGACAACGCCAATTACCATTCAACACTAAAAGAAGAATACCCAATGCTTCATCGACGAAACAAGATTTGTGTACATTTTATTAAAGCATAATGTGATGCATGATCAGAAAATGTTAAAACGAGAACTTTTACAATTAGTTAACAAAAATCCAAACCCGAAAATTTATGAAAAAGATGAGCTTGCACTCACGAACATGTATAAGACGTGTGGAAACAATCGCTCCAAAGAATAGATTGTACATATTGGATGAAATGCATTCAACATGCTGAAAAAGAAATGAAGAAGTCGTGGGATATTGAGCAGCGGTTTGAACTTGTGGAATTATATCGGATGCTTTTTTAATTTTTTATGTAGTTGATTCATTTTGCGTTACAACCCAGTAACGACTCTGAGTGGATGAATGTACATTCGATAAAGCGGTATTTAAATCAAACAATTGTTAAAATTCAGTTAAATAGGTACTTCAAAACTAAACGTTGAATTTAACACTAAAGTAAAATTATTTTAAGAAGTTTTATACGTGGACATCTGGGTCATATACATTAATTTATCATAATATTATAGTTTTGCAACTGTACAAATATATAAATAAATTATAATTATTATAAGTTCCCACAACCTTTATTCAATGACACAATTTAAAAAAATGAACAGAAAACCAGAAAATTTCTGGTCAAAAACAACACATTTATGATTATTTTAATTAGTTTGAAACAGCTGATCTAACTGGATTGACAGATTGCACAAAAATTGACAGTAGGAATTATTTATTGAGTTACGACATACGAGCTCTGGATTGATGCATACGATTTGTAACGATGAGTCATACCTAAAACCCGGTGAATCCGACTCTATACTTACATATGTAAAAAGTGTGTGGGTATGCCTTCGGTGGTACTGCAGAATATTTATCGAACTCTACCTTCCGAAAGAACCCTATTGTCTTTTCCAGGAATCCCTCTGAGAAAAGATGAAAATTGCAGGAAAACCCATCAGTCCACTCTATTTTTGGTGAAAACTCTAGGTTGGTGGTAAATTCAATTTTAAATAGGAATTTCTGGTGCCCGATAATTTTTTTTAGAGGTGAATTTGCCTGCCAACTGGAGTTTTCTAAACTTTATTTTCCCACTCAGCCTCTCATCTTTTTGAATTCCTGGCTAACCAGAGACTGAAAGGTGAGTTCGACAAATGATACATGAAACACTACACCGGCGCACACACTTTACATATGTGTGGGACAGGAGTTGGCTCATGGTGCCATTTGAAACGGCTATGTACACACCTTCTCCATGCCTGTCTACCAATTTTCACCAATATTTATTTCGGCCTTCGACCCTTACACTGTCATTAACTATCTTCCCCAGCAGCTACTTTTCTTTTCTGTTATTCTTTCCATATTCTTTGTGTACCTTCCCGCCTTCTGCACTGTCCTTCTTGACCTCAGCTTTCTATTCATAACTTCTATGTTTCTTCTTTCTTATCCTTTCTTTCTTAAGCTCCACATATACAATATAATATATTGCCTTCTCCTGTCTCTTTTGTATTTCGTGTCTCTTTCCACTGCACGAGCTGTCTCTCTCTACTAACCCAAGGCGATTCATAACTATTGAGGCATAGCTGACGGGTGTAGGCTTGGAACAGCTATTTCTTAATAAGCTCATTGCAAGTCCTGAATTCTCGGGACTGGGGCATGACTCGTAGATTGCAAATCAGGCAACATGCATCAATCAAGCTTAGACTAAATATGTCATGAACAGCAAATTTTTAATAAATCTACTGTCAGTACATTACCATTTGTGTGTTCCAACAGTAAAGCATGTCATAAATGTGTTGTTGAAACTACGGTTTTCTGTTCATTTTAAGAGCAATGATAGGTGACAAGCGATGAAACTCAACAGTATAATTTATTGCTGCTAAACTCTGTATTATGACAAGTATGTATGACGAACCCTAAACATAACACTCTTCTTACACTTTGTGTTAAGTAACGTTTGGACACGAAGTACCTGGCTTAACAATTTTAACTTTAATTGTTTGTTTAAATACTACACTTATCAGTAACCGCATTCGCTCCACTCAGAAAATAAACAGGCCTTAACACTAGCATAAGAAGCCAAAAAAGCATCGGTATGCATTTCATACAATATGTACAATCTTATCTTTAGAAACACGTCTAAATGAACTAAATCTTTGCCAGAAGACACAGGTTTGGTACTGGTGCTCGTTTCAACGACACTGCAGTCGCCGCATCGTATGTTTGAAAATGGCTGCACAAGCTCATGACTCGTCGATAACTTTCGACCAGTGTTGAAATGTTGTGTGTTGTCTAATATGGTAAACTTAGGTTTTAAATTTACATTAAGCAAACCCTTTGCTTGTTTCCTATAACAGTAAGCAAATAGATTTTTAATTTATTGCTAACAATAGTAAAATCGAGAACTGCTTTGCCTTCTTAGTGATTTTTTATGTTTTTTGTTCAGAAGCATCAGCTTCCACTGATGAACCTCAACTAATGTCTGGATTAGCTATGTGTAAAGGCCCATTCGTTTGTACTGCACAAATTATCTGGCTGTCTGGGCTTTGTTTTTGGCACTTTGCCTCCTTCCTTCATCTTTTTTAATCGAAGGTACATTTAGTTAACGCCACTGTCCTGCATGGTTCACTATGGTGGCAGTAGACTGAGTAGTACAATTCGTGAAATACTGCGCCTTTGTGTGAAGAGCAACGGCGCAATAATTGCGCAAATATTTCTTTGGCATCTCAATATTCGCCTCGCTGACCAATATTGGTACAGTTAACTATCTGTACTTACTGTCTGCTTTCGATAGAACCAAAGATAGAAAAACTGATTTGAATAAGAGAAAGTGAAAAATTCAAAAGCGGTGTGTTTGCTTCAGCAAACATTCAGACATACGCATAATGCGCATTTCTCACTGTTGTTTGCAGAAACGAAAACATGTGCGTCACACTGCAATGAGTGCTGCAAACCTCGACAGGCTTTGGATGAATTAAGTACTGTTTTCATTTTTGATGGTTACTGTAAGCTATCAATTCTTATTAAAATCGGCAGCTGGAGAACGACCATGTTCATTTTACGAAATTGTTGGCCGGGGTGCTCCGTGACATTCTGATGATGAATGACGGCGTGCTTTGGCTGAATTTTTGATCAGAAAACCTGACGTAAACGCACGGCGCGCAATATTGATGACTGAACACAAATACAAATCGATTTTCGGCTTCGCGGTTGTAGTGGTGTCGAAGATTTCAAGCTATTACTTCGACGGTTGTCGTCTCTTTGCAACAGACACGATGAAATTGACTATTTGGTAGTATTAGCAAAGGTGAAGAAAGAACATGTGCAAGCAATGCATAGTCCGCTTATGGTCGTATTTTGAGTCAATAACTTCGCCAGCTTTATGTGCATCACCTGTATAAAACCGAGTTTCCTGCTTTTGCCAAACGAATTTTTGTCTTTCAGTACCATACATCATCACTGTGAAACTGAAATACTAATATCTTTGTTTTCTGTGCATTTATTATCAGTCTTTTTTCTAATATTTATTCACCACTCTATTACTCCTTTAAACTCTCTTCACCATTAACTGAATTAGTTTTATTAATTTTATTATTTCTAATTTTATTTTATTCACAATTGAAAAAAATAATATATAGACTGAGAAATTTGATGTTTCTTTCTTGAGTGAAGCAACTCAGTATTTACTGCCTATGTGGTGTTTGTCAGAAAGCCTTCATCAATGACGACGTGGTAATGTGAAGAGGGAGCAACTCAGGCAAACTACGAAGAACACGAAGCTGAAAATGAACTGAAGTAGTAACTCGCTACAAAATTTATGTTCTGTAGAAAATTACGCTAAGACTGCGTATGAACCATGTATTATTCTTTCCCTGAGAGGCAACACTAACATGACTTATTTTCAGCAAAGCATGAACAGTGATCAAAATGAATCAAAAAACGACCAAATAGTTTTATTGTTTGGGCATGTTAACACTACGAGGGAAATACATTGGTAAGCCATTTGACACGTGACTACGAAATTCTTTAAGCAGAAATAAATACATAACTGGTCAAAAGAGCACATACCAGAAAATATTACATGGCTTACTGAAAATCTGACATTTTAACAATTGATAGAAAGAGCGACACGAGACCAGCAACAACAAATAAAAAAACAAAAAATATTTATAAGCAACTGGAATATTTAAAGTTTAGAAGCAGAAAACAGGTAATTAATATAGAGCAATTTTATTGATAACTGAACGAACAAATTTGTCTTATGCCCACTTATTATTATATGTTGGCACCTTCTAAAGCCTATAGTGAAGCACGATATGTTTTGCTTCTTCGTCAATGAACAAATCTACTTCAGGCAGGTAAAGCGATAACTACCAAATAGTGACACCGAAAGTACATCACTTTAACTTTCAAAAAACTTTACTCAAATAGCATAACAGACCTCCCCAGACTACATGCAGTGTTTATATCATTTGAAAAAGATAACATTTTGAGCTTTATATTACAACTGATTCTTTATTTTTACGGCAAGCGCGGAAGGGTGCAACAAGAACTCTGCTTTGGCGAGAAAATCAGGCTGACATGACTTTATCATTATAGACAAAACTACCATTTTCGCATCAAGCAGCTTTCCTTCTGTATAAATAGCACAAATAATGGAGAGAATTTAAAGAAGTATTTAAAAAACTGGCTGTAATTTACTGCTAGCATCCGTAACACTGAAGTACACAAAATGCTTCTTGTGAAACATCATTTGACGTCCCCGACGACCAGGACTGTGAAATTCATTACTTCAAAAATCGTTTTTTGTGTATGCTGTCTGTACTGGCCCACTCTTTGTAATTTTATTTATAAATTCTTGAAATACCGCTCTTTTCGTGTCTGAGTGCCGGCCAGGCATCACTGCTGCTGCATCCTAACTGGGCCTGAAGCAACTGTATTCCCTTTATGACTAGTGAGGAAAACAATGTTGGGCGTATTTGGAGCTGGAGCAACAAGTGCAGGTGATATGTCGTAGGTAATCAGTATTCCATAATGACTACATTTGAAATGGGGACCATTTTTTTAAACAGGCTGCAATATCTTTAATTTCATTATTTAAAACCTCAATTACATCTTTGTTTTTTGTCGACGAAAGAAAGGGCAGGACCAATGGCTGCGCCGATGATTAACGGCACGTGATATGGGCCAGTTTTAAACAAGCTGATGGGTCTCCGTTGGCATTAACGTAAGAGCTTTGCAGTTAAATTACAATATTGATCGCACGAAGCATTTACCGGGACCAAACTGGTAACTTTTATTTATGTCAAAAATAATTCAATTGACAATGGCTACGTTAATCATTTCAAACAATATGAAGCAAATGAACTCAAATATTGACGACCTGTAAGTAAAAAACGTATTATATTAACATCATTGCAGCACTATCATTTTACAGCATATGAAAGAGGCTATTGCATGACTATGTATCGTCGACACTTCTTGCTCAAAAATTACTCAAACCTGTTCCCAATGACTATAGTTGCTCATTCATGATCGGGGTCATATTTAAACATTATTTATTCAAGCATTTAAAAAAAAGCTGAGATGGTATTGACCAAGTGGTATTAAAAAGGCATGGCTATTGTAATTGGCAACAGCTCATTTTCCAAAAAACTTGAGCCATTCTGGGAAATCGCTTCATTAACTATGATGTAACCACAATTTTATCGTGACACAGTAATGATAAACTGCTGTATTATCGATATTTTGTATATTTATAATTCATACAATAGTACGAAATAAAAAATAAAGAGCCATTTTAAATTTCAATGTCCGGGAAATGCAAAAGAGATTGACCAGTTCTATCGGGCACGAAAGAATTTTGAAAACCGTGAACTATGCTATCAGGTAACTGCTTTGATTCTTAGCTAGGTGAAATAAATACGATGACAATTTCAAACATTCTTTCCATATCGATAATTTGACACAAAAAATAATCGAAATCTTGTCAAAAAATGGCTTGCACTGCGTTTTATTTAGTGATTTATGTGCAAATATGTAGTGTCTAGATCGATCCTGCTGGCAAGCGGCTTATCGGAGACTGGCTTTCATAATACGCCTTTCGGCCGGTAAGCAATATTGGCTGCGCGAGGCAGATGCGCTGTTGACAACCAGCCTGCGCAAATGGTGCAAAATAATGTGGCTCAAGCAAGGCGGCACAGTGAATATCGCTTTTACGCTGCTGACGGTAATGTTTCGAAGCCCGCGAAAAATGACACCTTTGCAGTAAAAATAATTTGGTGGCGGCTGACCAACTGCGATATTACGAAACGATCAAAAGTAAGAATTGTTGGTACCGCCGAAAAAATTGGTATTGTAGCAGTTGGTGACAGGTTGCTAGGATATTATTCCTGCTCAAACAGCTACATATTAAGTCTATCTCGTAATACATAAAGCGATACCGTGTTTGTTGCGGGCGTGTTTCTCAAGTTACACTGCATTAATCTACAAATTATAATAAATGCTCGAGATGCGTGTTAAATAAATACATGTTACGTTACAAACCAATAAACTAATAGCCAGGCCGACACAGGAAGTTAAGCAATATCGTTGTTGACTTAAAAAGTTGCTGGCAGCGAACATTCAACCTAACGAAAACTATTACGCGACCGCAACTCAAGTAACTATATTATTTTTCAAGCGTTTTGTTACAGACTTCATGTGTTATTTTCAAGCCACTCGAGGTATTACTCGACAATATTGACCCTTTATTACATTCATAATATGTTTTAACCGAAGGCGCAACCTCTAAGCTAGACGTGGCTAAAGAACTGACGCTTTGTGTTTGGGCACAGTAAGCGGGCCACGCATCTGTCAGACCAGCCGTTTTACGATAAACTGGCGCAGCCACATATTGAATGTGGTGAACTCCTAGTAATGTTGTTGACATTTGTTACAATATCCCTATAATGAATTCTTATAATAATAAAGTAATTATAATAATAAATTTTAATTTATAAGAAAAAAAATAATCGAGCATCAGTGCAAATATGAGCTGTAATCTAAATAACACGTACCACAACTGTAATTCGTTACAGCTGACTGGTGTTTGCAAACAATATTCTAACTTTTCTTTGGCGCATGCAACGCTTCAACAACTCTTGATCTTCATCTCTTTTACACAGTATTTCTTCGGCGAGTTTTACGATACTGTAAAAACCGACACCAGCAACTGTTGTTTCGACACAACTTTTTTCGGCATTAACGAACAGTACTAACGACCATTCGACTCAAGCACCGCATCATTCTCTACTACCGAAGCATACTGACTTTCGTTCCCTCATACTGTATAAGCTGACCCACTCTTCAACATACAACTCCTAATATACACTAAGCATTATATGTACTCTTATTTTACATGTATACGACCAAACATGACCTCACTAATACTACAATATCATTGTTTTAAGCCACAAAATACGCCAATTAAAACTGCTATCAGACCATTAATAACACTTCTTCTAATGAAGTATACATCCGATAACTTTAACAAATATGTTTTTAAATAACCAGAAAAAATCTGGAGAATCAAATAAGGAAGATGGAAACGAGTAAGAGTAAAGATGCGACAATTCAGCTTAGATCCCAGTTTCAAGCCACACCTTTTATATTTATATTTGTCAAAAGTTGCAGAGAAAAATACCGCTTTGACCTTTGCAGTCATGGAACTCACCTGAGCTCATGTGAAGATATTTACGTGACTCAACTGTACTGAACCTATTAATGATTATTCTATTTGTGTTTAGTAACCTGGATTATTGCGGCCTCTTTTATATCTATTCTTGAAATAACAACTTTCAAAATGTTTAAGCATTTATTATTGTACATGCGCTTGACTCCAGCTAACACCCCCACTACAAAAATCAGTATAACAGTCAAGTAATTTGCTGCCACGTGGTAGTTAATAATCAATTTTTATCAAGCCTGAAGATGTTTGAACTAGTCGAGCTACGAGGCCCAAAGAGCAGTGTACCTGATAATTTTTTACCTGATAAACACATTAAATATTTGGTAAAATGCCACCCTTAACAATTTTGGTATGGAAGTAGCGGGCTACAGGCAACACCTGAAAATTGCAGGGGTGTCACATGCGAAATCGTGTGTTTTTGCTGAGACTGTTTACACTTAGAGTCGTGCAACTGACAACACTGAAGCTGGCTTGTTGCCAGCATTAAAGCATCTTTATGTTGCTGACAAAAAACCATCATCCTATGTAAGTATAAGCTTATGGTAACATTGGCTCTTTTATTTTCGGGACACATATAATTTGCAGTCTGTTATTAGAAACATTTAGAAACCACATTTAGTACCCAGTACTCATTTGTTTGCTACGCTGCCGTATCGAGGCAGATGAAAGCGTGCCATTCTGAGGGCATATTTGAGTCTATTCTGTGCGGACTGTGCGTGCTAAGCATAATTCACTCGTCTTCTGTTACGACTGTTCAATATTTTATCTGAGAAACTTGACTTATACAATATTTTTTTTGTTTATTGGTACTTCCGTTCTATTTACATCTTTCCCATCTAGAGCTGACTGCAATTCCTCCTGTTCAATCTGCTCTGTTGAACCCTTTGCTCTTGTCACTCAAACCACGGCAAATTTTATTTCGTATTTTAAACATTTGGCTCTATTAGTCTCTTTGATGCTTAATTGTTTGCACTTTCGTGTTTAACGCGTACATGATACTTTTAGCTGCTGCTTCTTTGAAATTACTGTCTGCGCTTCTTTTTCGTTGTTCTTCGAATTTCTGAACAATTGTTTATTTATTATAATGGTTTGACCATGTTTCGTGCCTCTTGTGATTTGCTTTTGAAGATGATGCTGATCGTGTTTTGCTGCTATTTCAACTTTATTTGGTGCCTTTCGCCTTTTTGTTTCAGTTCTAGCATGTATCTATGTAGTTAACACATTTAGACACGCCCTCGCTATTTTGTTTATTAATAAATGATATATTGAGATAAGCTTTTCTATTTAGGCTTAATCCATGTTGTTGCAATCTGGCGGCGGACCTGATGCATTTTCTGACACATCGACCAGTTTTGTCCCATTGAAGCCGAATACATCGTGCGAAGTACATTTAAAAATGGCACCGATCAGGAAATTAAATATCCGTCTTTACAATAATATTGTTTTATGAGGAACTATGAGCTGTATTTCAGATTTTTACTGTATTCAGCTGTTTGACCACAAGCACTAGAAATACGCAACCAACGACGGCCGGCGGGTACTCAGCAAATAGTATTGGCAATGAACGGCTAATCGCAAAGAAAGCATTCATTGTTAGCATTTGTTGGCATAATTTTTCAAATATGTTTTAATTGGCTCAGATAATATAGATTGTTACTATCGGTATGCACGATTAACAGCAACAACACCAACCCAACTGTTTATATGTAGATCATTTGTTCATTCAGCTACATTTTAGCTCGATAATGTTCTTGAAACGCAGTCACAATACTTTTGCACTTTTTGTGTTCTTGACCTGTTTCATGAATGTCATAATAACGAAGAATGGTGAGTTGCTGAAAGTTTCTACATGAAGAAGCACTGCAAATAACTAACGATGTAGTATTGCTAAATGACTTCCGTATTGGAACAATACTGCGAAATAACGTATAATTTTGAGAAGAAGATCATTCTTTTAAATATTATTGGTAATTCAAAAAATTATCAGGACATCAATCTTAACTGTTCAGTCAATAATATTAAAATAAGAGTAATCAAAAATAGACAAAGATTAGAAAATTTTATAGTTTGCTACAGATGACCAATATATTTCATTGTACACTACTATTCAAATATGTCGCTTATATTCTCAACAGGCTCATTTTTTCTTGTTGACTGCATATAATTAGCTAAATACTCCGCATTAACACGTTCAAGTATTATTATCGAAATGATATTTTAAGAGAGAATTGAAATATTTCAAATACAAACATTGACTACTGAAAAGAAAACTGCAAATACTACTGCAAACTGTATTGACCAGGCTATTGCCTGATAACACACAACCCGACCAGGTAACAAAAATGATTCATTACCTATTGTGACAAAATAACAGTAAGCACAAAGGCAAAATCTTTTGATTACCCTTATTATTCACTTTCTTTGCTCTATTTTCTTTCCCTGCAGCAGCATTCAACCCACCACCTGTATTTCACTGCTCAACACAAATATCTACGATTTTACCCCTGCTATACCCATTCTACACCTCCTTTCCACCACTTATTGTTTAATTTTGTTGTTTGTCCCGATCTCGATTATGAGCTACTCGATTTCTTCTGCTATTAATAACAAATGAGCCAGCCATTTCGCTACGAAACTATACATTTCTTCTTTGACAACACAATGATATAATATATATACAACTATTTCTTCTTCAACATGCATCCTTTTCCATATCTGACACCATTACTATTTCGCTTTTCTTACTTTTGCCCGCTTTTTCTGTTTGTTTCTTTATTTTTCAGTTTCACTCTTCACTGCTATGTTTCCCTGATATTTCGCTCTTTTCAATCTGGTGTCATTTTCTTTGTATCTGTGTGACACTGCTCCCCTTCACTTTCCATATCATTTTCACTTATTCTTTGAGTATTACTTCTGTTCTCTAAATGTGAAATATTATACTATACCTTATTATTTAAGCTATATTCGTACACACTCGATGAGTAACCTATGATCATCGGCAGCATTACACAGTTTAAATCTGAAACGTATGACGACAAAAGCTGCACTACGAACAAAATGATCATTGGTACACAGGAGATTGAACTTTAAATGTCGGAATTGACGTCACCTCACAGCACTGCTTTACATAGATGGCTCAAGGTATACATTTTCCAAAAATGACACACATTAAAAAAACTCGCTGCTGTAAGACCACTGTAATGTTGTATGTAAAAAATCAGTTTTTAGCAGCTTGAGTAAACATCAAAAAATACTACGTATCCGGCAACAGCTGACTTTCTGGCTTTTCCAGGCTTTCAGGTTCTTTCGCACAGAAACTGTGATTTTGCTTTCATTTTCTTGAAAGAGTCATATCTTCGACTTATATCTCTTTGAGACTGGCGCAGACTTGATCACGGCATCTCTTTCATGCTTATTACGAGATCAGTGATTCATAACTATCATTGCTTTTTATGTTTAACAGCGAAGGTCTCCTTTTCTATTGCATCAAGCTGAATAGCTACTTATCCGCTGAATTTAAATTTCAATTCTGTCTACTCGAGGTCATAATTAGGTTTAAAGGAATATTATTTTCTGATCCCAATATTTAAAAAGTTTTACACAAGATTTTGAATCAGAGGTAGCTTTGTGGAGACCCATAGCTTCGTTGGAAATGGCGTCCCAAACTGCTGTTCTTCGAAGGCGACTATATCTACGCTGGCACATTTCTGCTAACGGCTTATCAGCGATTGAACATAGTGGTAAAGCATTCTGAAGCGTTGCAAGCGGACACTATTTATGTCCGTTCAAACGACGATTTGGTTTGTGTTGAAGTTGCTGCAGGTAAAAATGGTGCTCTTAACTTGAAGAATGGTTTTCTCCAACGATTTTTCGAAAAGTATCATAAAAAATAACTAGTACAGATGTTGAACTATCGGCGAGCAGAAAAAACAAAGTTATCATACGTGGCGCTATTGTGTGAAAATGTTTCTATCATCGAAGCGACATGTTGGCTCCGAGTGGTGAAGCGATATCAGCGTAGAAAAATCAGTACTGTTACGCCATCTTTAAAAAAGGCTTGCTCTGCAGATTCGCTCCACCATTACTGCACATATCTTTAATTTCTAACATCAGTAAAAGGAAACGGAACTCATTTATTGATGAAAATAAACTGACAAAAGCTCAATATATTACTTCTGTCTGATGTTTTAAAATAGTATTTCTGTTGTTTTCTGACTTTATACAATCAGAAACTCAAGATAATGTTTGAGCAGCTACTAGATATAAATACAATCACATCCAAGCTGAAAGCTGTGGTATCATTTGGCTGCAAATCGGCTGACAATGCGTTCTACGAGCAAATATATTTTAACCAGTTGTTTTCATTTTGGCTGTGTGACTGAACGGCATCTCGGTATCATCAACAAGAAACATTAAGTACAGTAAACTTCTTCTTTCCGTTCAGTGAAAAGCAGGGTAATGCTGAACATAAATTGTCCCAGGTACTCCCAAAGCTTATTATTCCTTTATTTTATTTTTAATTTTCGAAACAAATTCTCTATAAAATAAGTAAGCTCAAATATTTCTCCCAAACAATAATACGGAACATTTCTAAAAATTTTACGTAATTTTTATTTTAGCATTTCTTCACAAAACAGAGCTCTTAACATTACAAGAACTAATGTGAACAACACTCGTAAGTTTTATTGTTTGCTGTAGAGCGTGAAACACGAACATTTATTGAACGCTCAAGGTAGCAACAATATTTACGGTCGAAAACGACGAAGGCGAGCTAAGCGCAGCGCGGCGGCGATGAGGAAGCGTCGGCGACATTCGCCAACTGTGACTGCACCGGCAGTTAAACTACAAAATCCACAATATTGGCGTTTTGTTTGCAATCGAAGCAAGCGAATAACTCTTAAACGTTTTTATTTCGGTGATAATGGTATTGAATAGAGCTGAACAAAAAAATTGCCGCGGCGGTAGGCAATGCAACATCGATTTAACCCTGTTTTACTCGCTGATGCGAAACATCGGCGCTCGAACGAACTGGCCGGCGTGATCGGCGCGATGGTCGGTTTGGCGTCGACGATGAACCATTTGAGGGCAATTTTTGGCTGCATTTCTTCAAGCTCGCTCAGTACCAACTATAAAGTACTGAAAAAGAGACAAGTATTTAAAAAATGCCCCATTTTGGTAATACTATAAAATGTCGAGCCTGACATATACTTTCAACAGCTATCCTTTAGGCTTTGTTGTCGACCCGACGCTCATTACCTGGTAAGTACCTAAATCTCTTTTATATCTATAGCGGTCAAAAACATGGTGTACAAATAATCGCTTGGCGAAGATTTTCATTGACTGTAAAAAACTCGAAAAACATATTGTTTCGTTTGCTACATATAAATCAGAATTTACTACCACTTTTTATATATGCACTAGAAACTACGTGAATCATAGTTTCTACCCATTAAACAGTTTGTGCAAGCATTCTATTTGGCCATGTGATATCATATGGCTGTAAGTGTTTAAAGAAAGTATTCATAATGAAACCCTCTGGCACTGTTGAAAGCTTTTACTATGCAACAGCCATTACTCGAACATAAGTAAGAAGGCTAATAAATCTATCTCATGTATTGATCGTGAAAAAAGCAAAAAAAAAATAGAAAATGTGCCTATTTGTCGCTTCAGCTTTCTTAACGTTTTGTTTTGACTAAAATGACTAACGGTGTCTGTTTACCTAAGAATATATAAAGGTGAGCCACAGTGAGGTACAATACAAACACGCACCAAATGTGTAAGCTGTGTCAGGGTACCATCAGATGCTCACCGACCACATCGCTCGCTCCCGATGTTCACCGAAACACAGCTTTAGCTTTATAACAATACAGCCATGTTGTTTGTAACTGTTCATTCGATAATAATTTGCACTAAGCGGAACGATCTCAGACTAAGTCATCATAAATCGCTAAATTTATAAACTTTCCCGGTAATTTAAATATATAACGAACTGTTAATTTTAATATGTTGTTGCTGTGTTCATTCTGACCCCTCTTTGCTATGTGAACAACAAATTGCCATCGATGCGACCTAAACAAATATATTCCCGACTCTTCATAACTTTTAAAAGAAACCTTCAAATCTCTTATTTACAACATGTTCTGTATAACAGTGTTCATTTGATAATAAAAGACTTTGCGCCTAAAAATGTGACGCCAATAAGTCGCCATCTTCATTGCACTCCCGCAACGTGTTACAATTACGGCGCGCGTAATAACTCACAACATGTCGTATGATGTTGCGCTACCGATATAGTATTTTGATTTTGTTATTCATCCATATACAAAAAACTGTTGACAACTACGCATAGCACGTGGTCTTTAACATGTTTACGTGTTTATTTTAACAACAAATAATATATTACTACAAGTATGTTAATTTAACCATGACATAATCAGACTTGACTTGCAGCAGTGTGCCTCCATCTAGCTATTTTAGTAAAGTAGTTCCACTTAAACCGTGCTCTGGCAATAAATGTAACCACACAGCTCTAATTTGGTTAATTCGGCAGACATTGTGACTGTCTTCAGAAATAACTGGAATTTTAAAGCTTGTAGAATTTACAGCAAGTCGCTTTATTTCATTATGAAGCTTCACAATATATACATTTAAAAACCATGCACTAATATTGTAGTATAGTTCTAATGTTGCTTTGACCAACAAAGGAGTATATAAGTTTGCGTGTTTGAGTGTTGAAGAACCGTACGAATTCTTTTGAAAAACTAACACTCGGTGAATGTATCAGGAAAATTTCGGAGAAATATCGTTATGTTGGGGCAGCGCGTTTTGAACGAAAATGCACTGCTGCCGGCGCGCAAAAACTCATTTGAAAAGCTTGCGACCTTCG
The DNA here is from genome assembly GCA_030710515.1 of Abscondita cerata. Lineage (NCBI taxonomy): Eukaryota > Metazoa > Arthropoda > Insecta > Coleoptera > Lampyridae > Abscondita > Abscondita cerata. Next base: position 79,565 of record JALBCR010001269.1, read on the forward strand.
TGTAAATACACTGTTGGCGTTTTGCAATAAAGGCCCGGTGTGATATACGCTGAGCTGCATTCTTATCGAAACCAAGGTATGTTAAATAACAAAAATATCGGTTCATTCTAGTTTAATTGGTGATTCACAATTTCTGTGACTGTAAGCTCTGTTTAGCGTATTTAACGCGTATATTTTATAAATTACATTCGTAATAGCTTGTATTTGCTTATAAATCTGTTGATCGAGACAACTACTAAAATCGGTAGTGTTCGTTTCATTGACATAAAGCCGATTCTGTCCATGCAGGATTGGTATCTGTCGACTCTCAGTCATTGTGCTGAAGTAAATAATGCCAATGCGCAATGGTATCTTTGTACATGCATCGAAAACTGTCCACCCACTGTTTATGCAGGCAAATAATGGTCTGCGCCAGTAGCAAGCGTCTTTAGATAACTGACCCCAAGTTTTCCACAATACAGGGTACATAATTTGATACGGCTCATTCCTCTAACAAATGCGTGTTACTGCTGACCTTCGAAAACGACTAAAAGTCATGCGTCTTTTGTTTGTAACTTTCTGAAAGACGTGGCGAAAAAAGCCGATGTTTATTTTACGGTCATTAATAATCCAAGTAGAAGCCCATTCCCATTCTGATTTCGCTCTCCAAAAATATTTCATCTTAAGCTCACATGCTGCACATCTTTATTCTAGCACAGCTTTGTTTTACTGGTGAACGTTTTCATTGTATGTTAGATACTGTGTAATAAGAACACCACGCATCAACTGCGTCATTTTTTATGTTTGAACGTCATTGCAAACTGATGAAAAGTCTTCTGAGCAAGGCTTGTATTTGAAAACACAACTGACCAGCTGCGCTTAGGTCTAGGTGGGCTGAGCACAGCTGTGACGAGAAGCCTGTGAAGCTGTTTGTTTGACAGCTAACATTTCGTTAAACAACTGGAAATTTTCATACATAACCGACACGTGGTGCTTTGTTGAGCACGTCGGAGAAAGAGCAAATCTGTGAAAGTATACATATACGAAGATGTCGGCTGATACCGATTTCTTGCGCAAGCAAATATTGCGTTACCAACGGCGAGTAACAGAAAGTAATAGTGTGAAAACGACTTTGTTAAACCCAGAGTCTGAGAGCTAAGTAAATAATAACTCTGTGAAAATCAGGCGCATCATCATCAGCACTATGTTTAAGGGTTGAAAGACCAAAGCAGGCTGAAAGGGCAATACCCGCGGTGATCAATGATATAAACCGTGCGCGACCGATCCAACGAATACTGCTTTCAAGGCTGAAATTTCCGATGACGACGATGACGACTCGAGAAGGCTCATTTGTTGCGATTCTGTATGTTTTATCCGAACATCGGTGAGCTTAAAGCGTTCGTCCATCACGAGCTTTTCATGCGGCCGATTTAAATCATCGCTGATTTTATGAATGAACACTTTGAACACGTTTGCACGATGAAACAAGCTTTGAAATCGTGATTGGCGACACTGTTGCTAGAGAACAGGCGTCGAAAATATCTGCCGGAAAAGTTCTTTGCTTTCGATTTGAGACGCCGTCAGGCCGGCCATGATTATTTTGGATGAAGCGGGGCGCTGGCTTTGGATATTTTTATTCGTTTGTGCCGACCTGCCACGGAAAAATAGCAAAGCTGGCGCACTTGG